>BJBW01000929.1:0-36933 GCA_004320125.1 Scolopax mira
TAAGTATAAGCAAAGGCCTCTCCGCATACCATTCCTTGGAACTTAGCACAAACATTGGCCTTAACATCCTGAGAACGAGCAGTTTGCTCCCTAATATGCTGTTAATTTCAGAGAGTTAGAGGAGGCCTATCTAAAATGTAAAATTACAGAACACAAAAATGGTTGTTTTTAACTCAAACCGGGACATCAGCCAAAACCGGTAGTATGCTTTGAAGAATATAGTTTTCCTACATGCCCTAATATTAATGAACAAAAATATGACTAAAGAGAGTTAAAGTGAAACAGTAGACAAAGGAACTGAAAAAGAAGGGAGAGTTATTGTGGAATTTGGGATTTCATTGGAGAATATAAATTGGAGGAATTTGAATACAAGAACTTTAACTTTAGTGGGAAAGATGCACTGAACAGAAGACTGAAGAATCTAGGGGAGGAAAGGGCAGAGATAATGAACACAAGACTAAGAAGGACTGTGAAAAAAGGTTATCTGCTGAGGGTGTAGAGACTGAAAAAGAAGTAATTGAATAAAATAATTTAATTTTTTGCATACTCATTTTTATTTTTCTTCTTCAACAGGACTCTTACCATAGAATTTTAAAAATGGTAAGCACACATAGCAACTCAACTTTTCTTTTACATTTTAAAATATTTGATTTATTATATTAATTCCTTACATTTTTTTTAATCTAAAAAAAGCCAGAACTCCATGGTCAATATGCCTAAAATGTCTAAAAAAAGAAAGACTTTTTAAAATATATAGATGCTTAAATTGATAGTCTACTGAAGCTATCATGCTTTCTTTACAGTCTGTACTCAATGCAATGTTTCAGGAAGACTTAGAAAGTCTTAAGAAAAAGGCTGTGCAGAAATAATTTTGTTTTTTCTGAGATCTTCCATGGTTTCCACAGAAGTATCTGGTAACTGATCTAATGTCAAGATTTCTGTTAGATCCATCTGACCCAGTATCAGGCCAAAAATATGAGCAATTTGACTCTTCCTCTACTGTGTCAGAACCAGATATACCCCTATGTAGTAGATTATAAGACTGTAAATATGAGCTTGTTCTGAAAATACAAGCTCATATTTATGGTCTTATAAGTTTTTACATCAGTGTATTTATTGAAAAGATTCTGATCAAAATTATCACACACAGCTCATGTTCACATACAGGATAAGTAGTGAGCTTGTCTTACTCAAGTTATATTTTTCTTTTGTTAGTTCAAGTCAATTGACTGAAATCAGATGAAAATTCCACATATTGTGTATTTCACGCATCAGAAGCCTTTTCAACACTTATTAACTTTGATAGTAAATGCTATCATAACTGTGCCACAATATTTTATCTTGTATAAGCATTTAAAAGTTTTCATCCATTTATTCTACATTATTGGCATATTTTTAATAATTTCTCTTTAAATTAAATGCAATACTTTCTCCTTTCTGATCCAATGGTTTATGAAACCATTGTGATCATTACAGGATTATGTTCCTTGAAATCAACATGCACTTGCACTACTACTGAAAATTCCTTTGAAATAGTAACTGTTATTGCTAACATTAAAGTCCTTATAGTTAGATTGATACATACGTTTTACCATATTTTTGAAAGTAAAACACAAATGTAAAATATGACATAATTGAAGCTATACAAAATTTTCAAATAGGTACCATAACAACTTGAACCAAAAAATATAATTCTAGCGCTACCAGACAATTTCACACAATTTCTAAGAAAAGCAAAAGCACTAACATCGGCATAAATACTCTATTATATGACTTCACAATTTATATAATGTTGAGTAAATCTCAGGAAATGAATATACAAATCACCTTTTTGTCTAATTTCTGTTGACAGAAGTATCTCATAGGTCATATGAAGGAACATCCACTAGTCTTGGCATTCATCAGCCTTTTGGCAGAATGAGGAAAAAAAACTTTTTTATAAATGACTTCATAATGACCTAATAGTATATTATTAGTAAGAAACAGCTATGTAGGAATGACCATTTTGAACTCAAAGCCAACACCTTTGGAAGGAAAAAAATATAATCCTCTGATGAAAAAACCTAAATCAAATCTGAAGGGAAAAAAAAAGGTAAGTGAAATGTACTATTAGAGGCACTACACTGGCATCTCAACAATTGCTAAAATGACAGATAAAATTAAAGATAAATACATATAATACATGTGTAGAAAATTACCTCAATTACACACAAATAATAAAAGTTTCCAAATTAACTATTCTTAGGGAAGAGATCTTGTATTCTTTATAACGTGAAATCATCATAATGTGCAGCCATAGGTAAGAGGTAAATCTGTTACAACTTCCTATTAAAATAAATGATAAAATAATAAGAATTCCAATGACACTGGGAACATCCAGGGCATACTTAGCTTTTGAATATTGAGTACAGTTCATGAGTCATGATATCTAACATCTAACATCTAACATGATATCGTAAAACATCCTCTGAAAAAGTAGTAAAAGGCTGGCAAATATAACTGAAGGTGTTGAATAGATACTGTACAACACAAAGAAAATTTGTCTCTTTAGGAAAAACGTATCAGGGATGAAAGATAATGAATTATGTAAAATAATGAGTGGTTTAAAATGAAAAGAGATCGAGATAAAAGGGAAACATCATTCATTCTTTCTTTATTACAACACAGGATTTTTTTCTTTATGACAACACAAGAATTTGAGTCGCCCACTGAAGTTATCAGGCAGTGGCAGAAGTTAGGCACAAATAGGTAATAATATAACCTTATAGACTCATTTTTTTTCCTGAAGCTGCTGCTGGTGATAACTAGTCAAAGATAAAATATGAGGGTAAATGGATCTTTCATCAGAACTGGTGCAGCAATTTCTGTGTTCTTACAAGCAGTTTTTATTGTTGTTTTTTGAAATGTTCAAAATCAATGAAGACCTGTGATGGTATGTTTACAAGTAATTTCCCTCATGTGACCTATATTTTTCTTTCTGAAACAACAGGAAGCCTGCCATTTCATTCTTCCTTATACATGGATCCATTATAAATGAAATTTTGTTGTTGGTTTGCTGTTACTGTATTTTACCAGTAATACAGGTGCTGTATCAGCACCAGATGCCCTCTGATGTTTATTGTAAAATGTTTGTTCAACTTAGGCCTGGGTAAAGGGTTTACACAGCTTCCTACCTTCATACTCAGTAATTCTGATGTGATTTAACAATCAGTATCATGTTTATATATAATATATATATATATATAATCCCATATAAACATGGGATTCCTCAAACACTTCAAAAGCAGGGTTTCAGGCAGCCCACAAGCTTTGACTATGTTTGTAACTTATCCTGCAAATTTATTTTGGTGCTATGGTACCAGATATCAGATGAAGACATCTGTCAGGCTCTGGAGCACTCCTTGCCTGTAGTCAGATGGCATCTCTCTCATGTCTGCCTCTTTGAGGAAGGTCCTTAACTTAAAATATAATAACAAAGAACGCCACAAAAATAAGAAACCCACTCTAATTTTCCTCTCTGAATTAGAAGAATTGGATATGTTTTACAACCACACTAGTAACACCTGCATGAGTGAGGAATACAGATAGTTAAGCTATATAGAAGACAACACACAATCAAAAATAACTCCTATAGCCATTTATCTCTCTGACTCACTGAAGGTCACAGGCTGCCATTATAGATAAGAAATGTCATAGATTTTGATACAAAGAAATTGATAACTTCCATTTCCATAACTTTTTTTTTCACCTAGTACCCAGGTTTTATATTTCAAACAATCTTTCTTTCTTTGCCAGTTTCTTCATCCATGTAATGTATGCTAGAAAATGCATGAAAACATACTCAGTGCAAAACATATCCTTACCTTCATCTGATTTGGATAAAGTAGGGGAAATTTATTTCAAACACTCCACAGCTAGCATTTCTACGTTCAGAAATCTACTCCCAGTTTTTTTCCTTAGGCCTTTAAAATGTGTGGATATTTCTTTACACTTACAAGAGGACTACTAAGCTGCAATTTTTACCCCATGCTCATCCAGTTATGAAATCCTCAATCTGCTTAATACTATATCAACTTTAAACTTCACAGTGAAAGACATAGATCTTTTTCGATGTCAGTTACTAGGTATAGATTTATATATTATGTATTGGGTAAACAGGACCTTCCTCTGATCAGCTGCAGGTTCTCTGTGTTAGAATGCCTTAAAGCTTCTACTAATAAATCTTCTGAAAGTTGCATGTTTAGTTTTAGGTTCATCAATTTACTTTAAGTAATTTCTAGGGAAGGAGGAAAAAGAACATGTCCATCCAGACAGTTGTAAACATAAGTTCATGCACCTACAACTGCCCAGGATCAGGAATCTAAACTACAAATACAACATACAAAAACAATCAGCATGCAAATGAGAACTACCTAAATTAGATGAGAGAAAAATGCTGAAAATGGGAAGTCTTGTGATCCAGGACTTCAATTAATTGATGGCTGTTTTGACTAATATCTTCTGAATGTTGAAAGATCATAAACTATAAAATGTAATGTGTAAAACATCTTATGCACAACCGAAACACAGAAATTTTGCATGATGGATGACCAGATTAATAGATTAGAAAGTTATATTCCTTCTCACACTTATGCTCTCTTTCTCTGGCCCAATGAACCTTTCATCCTTTGCTGCCTAATGACAAATTTGCAGCAATGTGGAGATTGTGTTCTCTGGAATACCCTAATAATAGTTTGGGCAGCAGGTGCAAGGTTGATGGGTATAGCAAGTGTAAAAGTCAAC
This sequence comes from Scolopax mira, assembly GCA_004320125.1. Taxonomy (NCBI): domain Eukaryota; kingdom Metazoa; phylum Chordata; class Aves; order Charadriiformes; family Scolopacidae; genus Scolopax; species Scolopax mira. The sequence goes on from BJBW01000929.1 coordinate 4,783, forward strand.
CATGAGATTACAGAGAGTATAACATCATGAATTCCCAAAGTAACACTTTTTTCAGTCCTTGGGCCAGAGGAAATTGTGGATCAAAATACCAATGTGATTTTTTTCCTGCTTTTTTCAAGCAGAATGCAATGTTGTTGCAAAAAGAAAAGCGGATAACAGAGAACTTCATGGAAATTACTAGAGAAGCTGATACTATATTAATTCAAGAATCTTGATTTAATGTTACAATTCGTAAAGAATTACATCAGTTTTCTGTACCTCCCATTCTCATAATTTACTTTTCAAAATTGTAAGATGATCAGAGTCCTCTCAGGATGTGGGCCTTGTCAAAATGTGGGTAAGAAGTGGTATCAGGAGACCATTTTGGAGACCACCAAAGAGACCTGAGGCAAGAATAATGTGTGGTTTATATCTTTTGGATTTTGTAGATCAATTTTCCAGTTAGCTACTAAGCATTCTTATTAGAAGGTAGTTCCATAACTTTAGTCTTTTTCTTAAACATCCTATTTTCTGTCTACATAATCACACTAAATGTGTTTTTAATTCCCAATATGATCCTGTAAAAAATTATTTTCTCTTTGTTTATATTTTTTTCCTAATTTCACATTGCAGTCAGTAGTCATAGTCTGTATATGATATTCACAATATCATTGTGCTCAACAATGACCCCTTCAACATAGATTCTGGATCCTTCTATACATCCCCTTGCAAGTGATCCAGTATGAAATAATACTTTGTCCCGGTTTGAGGTAAAACCGAACCAGTTTTGTGTTCTGTAGTTTTACATTTTAGTTAGGCCTTCTCTAACTCTCTGAAATTAACAGCATATTGTGGAGCAAACTGCTCGTTCTCAGGATGATAAGGCCAATGTTTGTGCTAAGTGCCAAGGGATGGTATGCGGAGAGGCCTTTGCTTATACTTATTGCTATAACAACCAAGGTCAGACAATTTTCGTTATTTGCCCCTTAGAGGGTCAGAAACGGAAAAGCATAGGAGGAACGGACAGGACAGGTGACTCAAACCTGTCCAACTAGGGTATTCCATCCCATCTGCCCATGCTCAGTATAAAGCTGAGGGATCAAAGGGTCAATTCTCTTCCAGTGGTGGCCGACATCTGAAGAGGACCCTGTCTGTTCATCTGCCTTTGATCCCGATCCCTGTGTTCCTGACTCCAGAATTGGAATTCAGTTCCCATCCATTACTGAGTCCAGTCCAGGACTTCCCCAGACCCTGCCAGTGATGGGACTGTCATCCTGGGAGCTTGACACAGTTTTGTATATTTGTATCCATTTCATTATTTTCTTCTTTTTCATTTTAATATTAATTCTTCATTAAAGTAATTTAGTTCATTCTAAATTTCTGTATCTCCTTATCTCTTTCTCTCCTCTCATTTTGGGGCGGGAAAAGGGCCATCTTGGTCAGTGTGGTTGCTGTGATTTCGGCTGAAACCATGACATACTTGATTGAACACGAATGATCAGAAGAAAATGCAGTTAATACAAACAGTATTACAATCAGGAATAACTCTTTGTTCCTCGCACATATAAAATCTTTCTTACAGGGAAATTATGGAATGTGTTGTACAGTATCAATCGGTTACCTCTGGACTGTACAAGAGGAAAAAAAATCTTTATGATGGTATAATTAACAATTATTTTCATTTTTTGGGTGTTAAGACTACTACTAATTCATCTTCATCAAAATAAATATAATTTTCCAATACTTATACTAGGCCAAAAGGAATGGCTTTTAAAGGATAGATAACTGTAATTAATCCATTTCCAATACAACATAAGCAGGACATTTTGGTGAAGTATATGTACACAAACAAGCAGAAGTTGAAGGAAAAGTACTGAGAGGAAGAAGAAAACTATGAGCTCCAGCTAAATTTTACATGAAGAAGACATTAAATGAAGCAGCAAGTAAATTTTTGGTTCCTGGAGGCGAGATAGAATACAACAATAAGAAAATTGGAAAAAAAAAATGAGGAAAATATAAATCAGTATAATTTATTAGAAGGGAGAAAACATTCATATGAATGGGATAGAAAAATGAAAATGAGACTACTATGAAGCATGGATAAAGAAAAGGTGGAAAAGATGCATAGTAAGTAGTAACAGAACATAAATGTAGTTTCTTTCCAGGTCTTACTTTTCCATGCAAGGATTCCAAACTGAATCTTGAACCACAAAGTATTAAATAAATTAATTTCTCTGTTCAATAAATAAATCTTCTCCTCTTAGAGCAACGTGATTTTTTTATGCTAAGACCCTTGGTGTATGATCTTAATTTTGATCAGCAATACAGTGATTAGGGCTTAAAACCCATCATATTACTTTTGGAAAGTTATATTAGCATGTCAAACAGATTTGACCATGTAGTTTACTGGCAGATCCAAAATTACGTGAATTAACAGGATGTAGAATGTAGTTTGACAACCTCCTTTTCATAAACTTATATAAACTATAAGCAATTACCCATTGTTTGACTGTATATTACTCAAGAGAAATGTTGAGACTATGGGAAAACTGATGTCTATGGCAAAGGTTTGTTGTATCGAAAGTTAAACACAGTTGATCAGAGGCAAATTTCTTGCTCAAACATTTTTTAACATTTTTTTATAAAGAAGACTTTTGACACTTCTGCTTTCATCCAAAATAGATTGAGATAAATGTTAAAGAGAAGCATGTTCTCACAAAGTTTTGGCATTTAAACTGTCCACCTTGGAAAGTTTGATGTTGGTTATTCAAAATTCATGCTTACTGATGCAGCCATGTCTAAAGTACTTGTCTCTCCAAGGAGTTTGAAATCGCTTAATGCAAATTCTAGTCTATAGATTCTTCATGCTTCAGGAGTCTCCATTCAAATTTGATTTTGGCAGAAGTTTTAACCTATCTGTCATGCATCCCTCTCATATATTCATCAAATGTTTTAGTATATCTTCTCATAAATCCTGTATATGTTATGCAAATAGTATGACCCATGTTTCAAAAGGTAGGGGCAGGGAGATTTTAAGAACATGGAATACATAGTTCTTCCAGGATATATATGAAAACTGGGGGAAAAAAAGGATTGATCTTGGTCAGTCTGAACTATCCACTCATCTGAACTGTCCATACAGCAGAAAGTGCATCTGGATCTCACTGCAGGATGAAGTCAGAATAAATCTGGAATGCACAGATGGCCCAAGATCCTATAGCACAGATTTGTTTTATGTCCCAAATCAACATTTTAGACACTAAAACATTCCAACTATGTATGATTCAAACCTGTTTTACCTCAACAGGTGTATTTTTTGCCACCAAGAATTTATTTTCTTCTTGATCATCATATTAAATAGCATTTAGTCTCACTTGCAGTTTGTATTCCTTACTGTAATCCTGAAACACACAGCTGTGCGTGTAGATTTTTTTTTTCTTTTTGCAGGGGAGGAGTTCTTTCATTATGTTTCCAATAAAAGGAGACCAAAAAAGTTGACAGTCTGAATTGCAGATGATGTTATGTGTCATTTCACTACAGTCTTGATAGTTAGACTTAAGAAAAAGGTAATTTCTTTTTAATGTTAATGTTTATCAGAGTCTTAAGATTCTTGCCTTTTGAATTTACATAAGGGAAACTGGGTTTAAAACTTGCAATGTAAAATCTTAATTGTTTTGCTATATCCACTTAAAAAAATCACCACTGCAATACATAAAACCAGGCATATTTATTTTTCTACAGTGACATATTCAGAATTCAAATTCCTTAAAAACATATTGTGTCAAACAAAGCTAGATTATGAGTTAAACATTGTGCTCTATGTCTTTACTTGCATTCTGTACATACATGTCCAAGATATAAGAGAATCATGGTAAAAGCATAACATTCAGTAAACTGCTCTGCAAATATTGCAAAACTTAGGACAGCTTAATTCAGTGTATTTACAACCATATTTATACATTTTCATAATGTATTTACTCTCTTACATTCCAAACCATTGTACATTTATTTTGCTCTGTAGTTCTTACTATACCAAACATACTCATACCTCAGTGTCCCAAGATACTTCTTAAATACTAGTTTTACTTTCAACTAAAATTCCAAAACTTCCAACTGGACCAGTTTTGTGCATAATTTGTGTAATACATCTGCAAACATTTGCACTTCCATATGACAGGACTAGAAAGTTCATATTTATGACATACTGCTATCCACAGCACTCTTACTTTAACTATGTCCCACTTGCAGGGGAGACTCAGCCCTTGGCTTCCACTCTCTAGCACACAGATATAATCTGATATAAGATCTTTTGGTACGCAAGGTGAAGGTAGAAACTTTTTAGTTAAAGAATAAATCACCATTGCCATAAGTCTGCTGACACTATATGTTGATTCTAGAAAAATTACTGCTTACTTTTTGGGGGAGGGGTTTTGATCTTTTTTTTTTTTTTATCAGTTCATGAAGCCTTCCTTTTTGTGCATAACAGCTGCTTCTGCATGATTCTAGTTACTTCTATTCCCCTGTGTAATTGTAATTTTACAATTAGTTATAATTTATGACAATATAAAATAGTGAACATGCACTGAAATTAAAAAAGACATAGATCTTATGTGCTTGTTTTTTGGAGGGTTTTTTATTTTGTTGTTTGGTTTGGGTTTTTTTGTTTGCTTTTTAGGAAGAAAGAAGGGAAAGATAGCAGTCAAGCAAGTAAAGTTCATTGAAGACCTTTTTTTAATTTTCTTTATACATTTTTTTCATTACTCTAAGTCAGTTTCCTAATGTCGGTTAAACATAACCAAAGATATCTTAGTTTCCTGACATAGAAGCTATGTTTTTAAAAGATTTTGTGTTGTGTAATCTCATTCCAGCAGAATCTTGTAATTTATTTTTCTTCAAGAAACGTCTTAATTTAAAGAGCAAAGAAAATGGTCTGTGATTTTAAGACATGCTAAACATTCACAATTTACAATGAAATGAACAATGTATCAATTGGTTAATAGGAACTGCATACACAGAGATGGTGAACTCCCATAAAAACAACAAAGCAATTTACCTACAATTGCTGCACAATGGACTCATTATTTCAAAATTTGCCTTTAATCACCAAAATATATATTTCCTAAATTGTGTCTATATACATGGAGTATATAGTGTGGTGTAAACTATTTGTGAGGTAAATGTTAACATGGTCAAATCCATAAGAAGGTCAAGCAGATTTACAATTTCAGATGGATCATACTATTCTGTATTTTTCTACATCTCCTTTTTTGGGTTTTCTACTAATTTATGTGCCTAAATCTGGGTTAGTCTTGTTGGCAAGTTTATAAATCAAAATGGAAAACTGTGTTTCTCTAGCGGGTGATTTATTTGTATGTCTGTATTTGGATGAGATGAACCAGTGGGAGGTGTCTGTTTTTCTCCTGTTTTTCTCTTCCCCTATATACCCATTTATTACAGCAATCTAACTAATCTAATGTTTTTTAATAGTCCTATTTTATGTTCTGAAAGCTGATAAAGTTTAACTACATGAACATGTATTGGAGCTTACCGTATTAAATTGCTCACGTATCCCTGAAATCTAGCTGGATATCTAAAGCTTAGTTAACCAGGACCTGAAACTACAATTTTCTGAATACTTTTTCTCCTTCTAGGTTAATGAAGAGATATCATTTACTTCTTTTGCATGTCATTTGGCAGCTTGAAATTATTCACTCTGTGAAGATCACGACAGTGGTTGATTTCAGAACATAGAAATTGGTTTTGTTCACTATATAGTTGAGTCTTGCAGTTATGTTCTAAATGGAATTCCTGTCATAATTATTTGACATAAATGTTTGTGTGGCTAGTTCTTTCTAGGTATTTATCAGCTTTTAGAGATTTATCTCACTCAACTTTAATATTTATCTTAAGAAATGTAGGTGTCCAGAGTGTGAATGTCTGTATCTGAACTAGTCATTTGAGGCACCTTTTGCAATCAATGGGGAGAAGCACACTTTCAAAGTGTGATTTATTTAACTTTTCGAATGAGATAAATCATGTCCTATAAATACTGATTTTGCTATTCTACACATTAAAAAAAAAAAGCTTAGGATGTATAATTCTGTTTAGACGTTGCAGACATTGCAGACGTTTACAAATTAGGTATCTATATTTGGGAGCATTCTATATTAAAGAAATAAAGATCTGCATAGTTATTCATTTAGCCTGCTACTTCAAGTCTTTTTTCTCTTTTTCCTTTCATATGGGACAAATAACCATTTTCAATTCATTGATACCCTGGAAAATATACGGATGCAGAAATAAGAAAAATCCCAAACCCTAAGCCCCAATATACTCCATTTCCACACTATGATTTATATGTGAGATTTTCTATTATGAGTGAAATATGCCATCCAAATCTTTACAGAATTGCACTTAGAAATGCTTTACCATTAAATAGCAAAACAAAACCAAGAACTCTACACTGGAAAACACCAACTATGTAAGTGATTTTTTTAAATAACTCTACTGAGTAAGGGTGATTTATTCATGACTTGCTTATAGAACAAATTTTTGACTGAAGTGATGCACAAAAGTTAATTTTTGTGATAAAGAGGATCTCTTCAAGTTAGCATTTCTCATATTTCACATACCACTACAGTATTAATGAGTGTTAATGGACTGTGCTTTCACACCTATGTTCACTATGTGTCATTTATTGGACAATCAATATTTACAAGATTAAGCAACTGAAGTAAAATGTTTTTAAATTCAGTCTTATCACCCAGGTGGGTTGCAAGATGCTGCCTTCAGACATCTAATGGCACTGGGTGTGTATATATATGTATATATGAGTGATCATGGATTCTATTTGCCTGCACATGAGCATCTAATATAATCTGGGATAGAGTTTCTCATTTTAACTTTTTTTGACACTCCAAAACTTCATCTGTGTCATACCTGCCAGTCTGGTGTGGATGTCTTAGATAATTTTTGACATCTCACATGGTATTAGACATTTATGTGGGGGCAACTAATCTGAATTTTCATTTACATAGTTTAAATATCTCACCTTTGGAGCAATATTTCTTCCTGGAGGCCTTCAAAGTCATCCCTCTCCAGTGACTGTTGTTGGAGACAGCTTCTACACTAGATATAGTTCACTAAGCATACCAGACTTTGCACACAACCTACCTGTCTAAGTGAAGAAGACTGAATATGATCCTGGTTCACAGACCTAATTTTGAAAAATACTAGACTTATGCAAGAGTGGATTTTTCAATTAATTTGAATTTATTTATTCATAAGCATCATGTCATCATCAAAAATCTGGGGGACTAGAAGTGTAAGTTGCTTATACCTCAGCTTTGACTGCTTTTCAAACCCTTTGAGGGTGATGGATTTGGCAGCTCCAGAGATCCTCAAGGGGAGGTTGTGGACAGACAGTGATTACAGGCTGCATTGTTGCTTGCCACTGCATTTCTTATATTTGCTAACAATTTTATGTATAGATTAATTTCCATCAGCTGCAGTCCTGCATATGGACATCAAAGTTTTGATGATTTAAGGATTTTGAGCAGTCTCTCTGCCCCTAAGTGTGCCTAATTCCCAGGTACTATGAAGCAGAACTATAATGAAGGAATTTGTGATGAATTGTAAGGTTATTCCAATTTGAGCATATTTACACTGGATTTAGAATAAGGCTGAAGAATAATTATTCTGCTGAATATTTTATGCATTCTCATTTAAATTAGAACAGATATATTGCATTGATAATTTATTTTTAAACAGAAATATTTCTGAAGTTACATTTATATACTGAGATTCTCTTCTGAGTTGGCAACAAACCTGTATTATCTAGCATAGATACATCTGCTTGGTGCAGTAGATGCAACAACGTCCAAGAATTCTCAGAATTTAAAGTATGTATCTAGTTATTGACTTTTAAGATATATTTGAGTGACTGTTTTACAATAATGACATTTTAGATATTACTTTGTGATAAATAACAATTTTTCTTTTATAGTGAATGTAGAAAGTCAAATCCCTATTTTACAAGAATAAGAAATTACTTCTTTCAAACAGTATTTCAAATTAAAAGCCAGTAGACTGATCACAAAGTTATTTCCCAAAAATCAAATTGCTTCTGTTGGAAATAAAATGTAGCATTCTTGGGGAATGTGTCCTTGTAAATAACAAAAATCTGTTTCCCTAATATTCTTTTTATATTTCTAAGATACTGTTATTCTATTGTTTTATTCTTCACACAATATTTTCTAGGTTGATACTTTGATAAAATTATATCAATTACACTGCATGCTGTATTAGATAGGAAACTTTGATTCAAGCTTCCACCAAGGTTGGAAACACTCTCTGTGAGCATTCTCGTATCCTGATTGCTTCCCTTATTCCCGTAGTTTAACAGAGTAACATTATGGGACGGGCCAATTAAAAGAAAGTTCTAAAACTGCAAAGTAGTCAACAGTCCAACAAACAGTAGAGAATCATAACATTAGTCTTTCTTCCAAAAAATTGATTTTTTAATACTGCTATGTTAGTAGAAAAAAATTTTAAATGGGGCCCACAAAATCATAGGAAAAGATTTACCTATTTTGCTTGATCAAACTGAAATACAATGTTATGATATTTTCTTGATTTTGTTTACTTAAACAACCAATCAAAATCTTGCAAAATGTAATTCCTTCTATGATTTCTTTAATAATTGTATTAATAAACATTAACAGCACTACCACAGCTGTAATACTGATAAGTTTATTCCCTCTTCTGGGGACTCACTTATGTCATACTTTTAGGTATTTTTTCTATAAGTATTTCAAAGATATAGATAAGTTTAGAAGAACTCCAGAACAAATTGATGTAGGTGCATAAAAAGAATATGAAAGCAAAATTTGGCTCCTATTGTGTCTAGATTTTCCATAATCTAAATAAAAAAAAAATTATAATATTATTCTTTCAGCACGAAAGCGCTGGAGTAGTCTGAAAATTTTCACATGAGAATAATATTTCAGTTTGTATAAATAAAGGCAAAATGAAAATATATAAAGGAAATTGAGTATAAAAAATACAGATGAGGATAAATTAAGGATAAAAATGATCAAGGAAACAAATTCAGAAAACAAATCTGTCATGGATTGCAATTAATAGAATTAATCCTTTTTGAAGGTCAGTGTAGAGGTAGCATAATCACATTTATATTGTGTATTAATATAATGTAATCAAAAGGATGTTCTGGGAATAGAATTAAAATTCAGTTTCTAAGTTCATTAGGTATGTGTGTAGGAGAATTGAATGCTCATGTCTATATTTAACTGCAATTGTTATTCTAGAACCTTTTTGGTTTGATTTCAGAGGCTTATGTGAAGCAAAATCTGTAGAGGGCAACATTTTTTATTCAACGAGTTGTTATTGTTGGGGAAAAATGAACATGCTTCTCTGTGGAAGAAAGACTAATTGCAATTCAAACACCAACTGATTGTGGAAAATTAATCTTAAAGATTTGCAGCTGATTTCTAATTTAAACAGAGAAGCATAAAAAGGTTTAAACCAGTATACTTAGACTTCAATACTGAAGTTCACTTTGTGTCAGGAAACAAAGATCTCCATGGATGTTGATGCTGTTAGAAGGAAAGATACATCTTCAAATCAAATATCCCAAGTAGGAGGCTGCATGTATTTTTTCATTTCAAATGGTTTTAAAGGTTTCCACTAGGAAAACTCTTTTACCTGCAACAAGAATTCCTTCCCAAAATTTTTAGTGACAGAGGACTCTGAGGTTTCTGCTTTTGGACCATGAAATAATTCTTAAAGGATCAGCAAAGGTTTAAAGAAGAGGTATGCTTGGAAGTTCTGTTCCCAGAGCCTGGGCCTTCTTGAACATCAGAAGTTCACATTCCATTAGTGTCCTTAGGATTCTATCTGATTCAGCTAAGCATCAACGTCAAAACTACTGCCAAGACAAAAGATCAAAGTAGCATTACTGCCAGAAATGATCAATTCTAAAGGGAATCACAGATAATACTAGTATATGTACCATATGAACTTTATTAGATCAAATAGTCCAATTTTCCTTATTCCACTTGCATTTATTTTGAATTCCCTACTTGCAGTTATTCGCAGTTGTAACTGGAAAGTCATAAATTGGCAGCTCTAATCAGGCAAGGTTGTGTATGTACGAGCATCAGAAAGAAATATAATGCAGTATTTTCATCCCTTTTGAAATGTTAGAAGAGACTATATAGACTGTTCTGGTTCACCTGTTACATGATACAGTGAAGGAACAGTATCAATTTTCCAGCTTTTCATGAGCTTCCAACATGCAGAAGATGCATTAAATAATGAGATCAGAGCCCACATGCTTAAATTGAATATAAGATTAAGAGAGAATTAAGAAATTGTTCTTTTGACTCCCACATTTGCAACAAGCCCCAGTGCAGCCAAAGGAGAGCTTTGTGTATAATTAAATTAAACACAGAGGCTTCCCCTCCAAAAGACTCACTTATAAGATGCATGAAAGAAGACAAGGGAATACAATCTGAAGTTACGAAAGAAAGATAATCTTGGATGTTTTATTTTAGTTTTTTTTTCTTCCTACTGTAGATTATCATCTTAGTCATTATGAATGAAACTTGAAGACCCAGACTTGTCTACCTTTTCCTTCCAGAAAGAACTGTTTAAATTAGGCCATAACCCCTTTGAAGACAAGACTGAACAGGAAAAAAAAAAATTACTGTCTAATTTTTTCTTTTTTTAAAAAAAACCCACAGCTTAAAAGTGATTAAATGTATTTTGATGTTTCTGCAGTTAAAACTCTTGCAGCCATGAAAACTGTTCTCATATTCCCTCCTTCTCCTTGAGCAGAGCTGTCCCTTGATTATCCAGTTCTCCAGGACATATTCGTGAGAACAGTACCTGAACTTATTACTCCATGTTCACATATTTATGCCTAAAACAGCCTGATTTTTTTTTCTTGTTCACTGACTGTGAACAGTTTTTATGATTTTATAGGGCATAAATACTTAATCTTTCTCATTTCCAAACTTCTTCAAGTTTGTGATCAACAGAGTATTCACTGTGTAAATCCTTGCTCTGATGAAGTTATCATTCTCATTGTCTGATAGAAAAATAATCATTTCACAGTCAATAAAATCCTAAGCACTGCTGACAAAGTCATGGTTGTTTGATGACTACAACACAGGCACCAGCTCTTCCAATATTTAGGGAAGCCATCTGCAGAAAAAAAGATACAAATTAACTGAACAGGAACAGTCCATGCAAGATTGTCAAAGTGCTGTATCAACAATAGTCTAAAATGATTAAAACTAATGGGAGCATAAAGCAGTAAATATAAATACCACCACAATATCCTAGTATTGTCATTGTGACTTCCTTAGTCACATTTGACATCTTTTCAGGTGAAAGTGAGAGAATAGAAAAAAGAAGTCATTTAAAAGCTGTCATCAATTTTGTGAACTATTGATATGCAAGGGCTTTCACTAATCTGTAGACTGTAGTTGATGCTTCCACTTTAGACCCTGAAGCAAGATCAAGGCTGATCTACTCTCCTTCTACAACCAAATCACCAGTCCCCAGCTTCTTACATTGAAACACTATTTCATAGAATCATAGAATCACAGAATCATATAATCATAGTATAGTTTTGGTTGGAAGGGACCTTTAAAGTTCATTTAGTCCAACCCCTTGCAGGGAAATTTTCAACTAGATCAGGTGGCTCAAAGTCCCATGCAGCCTGGCCTTGAATATTTCCAGGGATGGGGTGTCTACCACCTCTCTGGGCATCCTCTTCTAGTGTTTCATCACCTTTCTTCCTTGTAGCTAGTATATCTACTATTATAGCTCTTAATTCTTATATCGTTCAATATTAGGAACATATATATAGTTCAACATTTCAAAATGTTCATCAAACATAAAAACTGTAATTAGAAAATGAAATGAAAACTACATAAAATAAATAAATTTCCCTATGAAGGATCTTCAGGACATGATGGATATCAATTAAAATTCCAGATATGTTTTGATACTTTTTATGACATTTCTTCTACATGAAAAAAGATGAAAAGATTAACTTGTATAGAAATTGATCAGAACAAGAATGTTGTCTGAAAGGTAACAAAGTTGTATTTCTAAGGACTGCCTATACTGTCTTTTTTCCAGTTTCTTAAGATCTAATTCTCTCTTTCTCTCTTTTCTGTTTTCAGGGGAAAATCCTGACACAACAGCTGATAAAATACTAGGACTATTCTTACACTTATGTCAATCTCAGATACTATACTTTTTTTCAGAAAAGTAATATTTTTATATACAACTATGGAAATATGTTACAGATGAAAAAAATAAATTCTTTATAATTACCTGTGTCCATTCATTAGTCTGAGGGTCATATGCTTCCATAGTATTCAGGTATGTTTGACCATCATAGCCACCTACTGCATATAATTTGTCACCAAGGAGACAGACACCAACAGCATCTCGAGGCATACTCAATGGAGCCACCATTGTCCACGTATCAGTTTTTGGATCATACCTGAGGAAAGAAAAAGGAAACTGAATGTCCAGGAAGAAGGTAACTGTCAATTCATCCTGATCTTCACTTGAAACATAGCCCTTTTTTCCTGGAAAAAAATAATCCTTTAGTAGCCCAACCAAAATATTCTTCCCTAAGAGCAAAAAGAAAATATGTAGATTTATTGTGTTTTAAATACAAGCCTCTAAATGTTGATTAGGAACCTTTGCTCAGCTAACCTTTTTGAATAAGCTAATGTATTTGTGGGATAAGGTGTCATAAAAAGAGGTTTGAGAAGAATATAAGAACAATATACAGATGCATGTTTTTTTTTTTCTGTATATGTTTTAAATATTTATTGTACCATGCTAAAAATATTGTTTCTAAAATTATATGACAATATGTTTTAATGTCACCCCCGTAAAATCTCCCTAAGAATTCAGGACATACGTCGTCTGCATAAGAGTCTCCTCCTGATATTTGCTCAAGTGACAAGAGTAGTAACATTTTATGACATTAATTACAATAGAATATTTAAAACTGAGAGAAAGATTTCATTCATTTAATGACAGCAGTTATAAAATTAAACAGTTAGCCTAAGCCATAAATTTAAATATTCACCAACAATGTAAAAAATTATTTAATTTCAGAAGCCATTCTATTGTCAGTATTTTAGAGATCTGTTAAATAGAAAAGAATCACCTTTTGTAGTATCTGTGTAGTTACTTTGTTACTAAGGAGGTCTGGAGTATCTGGTTAAACACAATCACTTTTAGATGACAAATAGAATACTGTATCACAGTGTGATAGAATTAATTTAATCTGTCCTTAAACATCTCTATGACATGGCATAATCCAGGTTAATCAGTAGAAAAAATAATTTTAAGGATTCTTTGACTGACTTCAGTCATTTGCTTAAGTGTAAATAGAGCAAACGTTGGGCATGATAATTTGTCTAAAATAATTACAAAGGAACTTTATAATGGCTAAAAATGGTATTTATTTACAAATCCTGTAACTACTATATAGTTTGTATAGTTATGTATATGTGTAACGGGATCAAGTGCAAAGTTCTGCACCTGGGCCAGAACAATCCTCGCTATCAGTACAGACTGGGCGATGAGGTATTAGAAAGCAGCCCTGAGGAAAGGGACTTGGGGGTGCTGATGGACAAGAAGCTGGACATGAGCAGGCAGTGGGCACTTGCAGCCCAGAAGGCCAATTGCATCCTGGGCTGCATCAAAAGAAGTATTGCCAGCAGGTCCAGAGAAGTGATTCTCCCACTTTGCTCTGGTGAGACCTCACCTGGAGTACTGTGTGCAGGTCTGGAGCCCTCAATATAAGAAGGACATAGACCTGATGGAACGAGTCCAGAGGAGGGCCACAAAAATGATTAGGGGGTTGGAGCACGAGGACAGGCTGAGGGAGCTGGGGTTGTTCAGCCTGGAGAAGAGGAGGCTCCAGGGAAGACCTAATAGCAGCCTTCCAGTACCTGAGTGGGGGCTACAGAAAAGCTGGGGAGAGTCTGTTCACAAAAGCCAGCGATGACAGAACAAGGGCTAATGGGTTTAAACTGGAGAAGAGCAGATTTAGATTAGACATTAGGAACAAGTCTTTTACTATGAGGGTGGTGGAGCACTGGAAGAGGTTGCCTAGGGAGGTGGTTGAGGCCCCTTCCCTGGAAACATTCGAGGTGAGGCTCGATGAAGCCCTGGGCAACCTGGTCTAGTTGGGGGTGCCCCTGTGACTGCAGGGGGGTTGGACTAGATGACCTTTGAAGGTCCCTTCTGGCCCAGATGATTCTATGATTCTATGTAAAATAGGCATCAAATCTACATCTCCTACACCTTCAAGAGACAATGTTAAATATAAGTTAATTTTCTGGAGGGAGTCAAGTTCTTTCAACATACTTTCCTGCAGTCTATTAACTAGAAGTTGATAATCCTATAGAAAGTTGTACATACATATGCTTTCCAAAACGAAAATTCTAGGCTTTTAATACAAAGGCTGACTGTAAGAGCACCTGTATCTATTTTGTGTGATTTCAGGAAAATAATACATATGTTCAGTACGAAACTAGTAGTAATACTATCCCACATTATATTTGAACAATTGAAAATTTTTGACCTTTTTAATATAGATATTGCAACAAAACTGTTACAGTGGTTTGCTTTGCCTTTTGGTTCATAGATATGACCTTCAAATTGGACAGAATTACCTTTAACATTCATTAAATTATTCTTGACAGCTAAATACATTTTAGGAGAAAATTCTACTCTTCCACTGGCTGCTAATCCTTCTGGCTTTATTGGGACTTCTCAGAATATAAAATGGTAAAATTTTGTATTCATTTTTTTTATATCTAGAATACCATGACATTGATCATGTTGTTAATTTTACATTGTTTTTTAAATTTTATTTATTCACATTCTTTCATTTTGCTATCTTTCCTTAAGAAGCTTTGAGTTAAATATGTAGATATGTCACAAATGCATTTTGAAACTTGAGAGGAAGATAATTTAAAACAATGCTTGAATATGTAGAAGGGAAATACACATGTAACAAGCAAAAAAAAATTATTTTTTTCAAAGACTGACTTTTTCAACAACAGCATCATATGACTCTAGCTGAATGAGTTTCACAACCAGAGAAATACACAAGCATGCATTGTATCTTCCCCGCCTAAAGGCAAAAAGTTTTAATAAGACTTTTTGATACACAATTTCTGAATTACAAGGGCCAAGGTGAAAAACTGCAAAAGCAGGGAAATTAAATGCAGTTGATATTTTTGAACCTCTTCAAACTTTTTTTTTTTTTTAAATAAAAAGGTGAGCAAGGGCTAAGCAGAATTCTTATAACTCATTCTGTCGACAAAATAGAACTGCACAAGAACTTGTTTTTTGTAATTGCCAGGAAAATTTTGAGATTTCTTATATCCTTTCTTCTCCTAAAAACAACTGTACATTTCATCTTTATAATAACTAGGTATGCCCTAGAGTGATAAGGGTTATGATAAAAGTTCCTGAATCTGTAAAGAAATCCATTTTAAATCAAGGTGAGAAGAAGGGAAAAAAACCTATGGGTTGCTTCCTTGTCCTTTTATTAGCTTTCAATTTTCAAGTAACATTTTGAAAAAATAAAACATTTTATAAAATCTGCCAAAATATCTCAGAAATTTTATTATTCTTAAAAAGGAACTAGTTATTTTACCTTTAAAAAGGAATCCAACACTATAGTTTCCCAGGTTGTGAAGAGCAGACAAACATATCTATTATTTTGTTTTAGAATGCTTGAATTCATACAATTCTTTATGATTGTATCAACCTTATAAGGGTTCAAACTGTGAGTTATAGTTACTATTGGACAGGATTTTAGCAGTAGTATTTAAAAACCACGTTTACTTTCACTAGATTTTCATAATCTCAAAAATGTATTTTAAAACATTGTTTTGGGTTTGACAGTCTTCCAGGAGAATATTGATTTTGTTTGTTTGTTTGGTTGGTTGGTTTTTAATGTGGTTTGACTCGATGATCTCAAAGGTCCCTTCCAACCACTAAGATTCTGTGATTCTGTGATGTTTGTATAAAGCATATCCTCTCAGGCTGTATCAAAATGACAAAATAACTGAAGCAGAGACTCATACCTGAAGAAGACAAGAGACCTATTTAAAAAAGATTGATGCCCTATTACTTATTTTAAAAGACCTCATTATCACTTAGTAGCCTTTGGTTTCCTAAGTTACTGAGATGTTTTTATTTTTTGAAGATAATGCATCATTTTTGAATGTGCTCATTAAAGCACATCCCAGTCACAGTATAAACTTAACAATCACAGGGTGGACCATGAGAGTTTTTTCATGTTTTAGTTGAAACTACTGGTGAAATTAAATCCAGTCTGTGCAAGTTAATAGCCTTACAAGTTCTGATTTGTTAGTCCCAACTTTTAGCCTGGAAGCTAACTGACCATGAAGTACATTATCCATATTTTTTGCTTTCAGTGCAAAAATACCTAGACAAGGAACACTGTATAGCATCATTCAGATACCAGTATATAAAATAGCTTAAGAACATGTGGTTTAGTTCATTGTTATAATCCCTCCCAAGAAAGACAAATGTGATGCAATGTGGTTTGTCTTCAATACCAGAAAGGCTTTCTTCTTAGAGACAAAAAAATGAAAGCTCTCTTACAAGTGCCAATAAGCAGAAGCAGTTGGAAAGATTTCATACTCATTAATAGTGTTTCTAGTAGTCTTAATATACATTTACCTAATTCAAAATGCTGCGTATTGGTCCTTATAAATAGAAGCTCATGAGGATAGGCCCTGTAAGTACAGGCATCATGGTGTATATCTGATGAACTTTCCATCAGTTGGAGACAAAATGTAGCTTTAAAGTAGTGATGGGAATGAGACTAAGAGAGCAAACTTATACGGATTTCATAAGGATTAAGTTTTAATTTATAATTTTTGGATTATATATTAAGTTACCGGTAAATGTCGAGAAAGATTCATCAGAAACAATAACTGATATTTAATTAAAGTTTAAATCCTATAGAAAATAAATACAGAAATCTCCCTCAGAACCTACTTTTACTTGTATGGTAAGAAAAACAAACTGCTCAAACATATCTATTTTAGACTTTGCAACCTGCATATGTTTGGAGAGTGTATTTTTTCCTTATTCTATTTTAAAGCATACACAAACAGAAAAAAGCCAAACCGTCATGAAACATTTGAAAAGCACCTTCAAACTGAATATGATAACAATTCCATCTGTACCCTACTGTCCCAGATATTCTTAAATTTGCAGAATACCCAGTTACAAAATTCAGGGTGCTTTAAATACAGAGTGTAAGGCATATAACAACACATGAGCAAGTGGCACTTTTGCTAAAGGAAACAATGTCATATACTGTAAATATCTATTCCTTAAGCAGTTCTGTATTTCTTCTTTGCTCAACTCTGTCTTTAGAGTTACATAATACTTCTAAGCACAGTTTGGTGTTATACAATAATTTTAATTTTTATGTCTGTAAGGTTTAGTTTATGACTGCAATGTGCAATATCACGTTTTGAAAAAAAAAAATTTCTTAAATGTGATGTCAAAAGACAGGAGTTTTGTGTCCATGGTGATATATAATAGTACTATGGGGAAAAAAAAAGAAAAAAGTTTCAAAGAATTCAAAAAGATCTTCAAAGAAATTGCCTTCTACATACCCCTATAGATTTTTTCAAGTAAATAATAAGTTGACATTTCTTGCGGTAAAAACATCTATTCAATTTTACCATCATTCAGCTAAGAAAATGATGCTATTGGACATTATTTTAAATTAAAAAAAAAAAAACAGCATATATAATTGGATACCTTTCTACATAGTCCAGCAGTCGGGAACAATGGTTAGAAGCAGGAGCGTCATGGCCTCCAACTGCATAAAGAAAGCCATCACATGTAGCCACTCCTACACCTCCTCTTCTCTTACACATAGGAGCACACATATTCCATTTATTTGTGTGAGGATCATAATATTCCATTGAACTCAGACATGAACTTCCATCACGACCTCCAACTGAATATAACCTAAGAAAGTCGCCAAAAATAAAAATGTTAATAAAACAAGAGCTCAGAACTGTAGAAGTAAAACCAAAAAGCATCCAGATTTTATATCTGACATGAGAAAACAGGAAAAGGAAAAAACTATAATCTCTCAAAATTGTATGAATTTCATATGGTCAGCAACCACAGATGATTTTAATATTGATACTCAGTGCTGTGCCACCTGAATAGAAAGGAAGGTATTTTCTTTCTAGTAATGGGTATTTTCAAGCTTTGATTACATCATATACAGCAAAGAATGCCATAAATATCATGCCGATTTGTCTCTATAGATTTATAAATCATGTAAGCAGGTTTGCTGCCTAAATATGGGTCATGTGTAAGGTGCAAGTGAAAGTGCTAATTTATAATTGGTAATGCAGTCAAGATATATGCAATCCATTTATTAGAGTTTCTCAAGAAAGAGGGAGAGAGATAAAGGAAGGAAGGAAGGAAGGAAGGAAGGAAGGAAGGAAGGAAGGAAGGAAGGAAGGAAGGAAAATACTGCATAAGCTCCGTATGTTAAAGTACAAACCATATGGAAATTTGTAGACAGTCTTTGATCTAGTATTCATCCTATTCCACATACAAAATTGTCAATGGGAGGCTCATATCCAGAATTAATTTCCCACTTACAAAATAGTAGAGATTAAATATGCAGTGGACTACAGAAAAGGATATAGCATTATGTTTTAAACATGCATTTTTAAAAAGTACTACTTTGGTTTCAAGGACTTTGGTTAAATTGAAGAAAATTCTTCCCCACATTGACCTAAGCATGTCTACTCAGCAAGTAAGAAAATGATACTTACAGGCACTTTATGTTGATTTTCTTTATCAGAATATATTATGAGGATTGAGTTCTCTAGGGAAGTCATGGAAAACTTCTGAAATTGTTTCAGATTTGAAAGGGAAAAACTCATAGAATCATGGAATCATGGAATTGTCAAAGTTGCAACGCACCTCTAGAGATCATCTAGTCCAACTCCCCTGCTAAAGCAGGAACGCCTAGAGGACAACACTCAGGACTGCATCCAGATGGGTCTTGAAGATCTCCAGAGAAGGGAACTCCATGAACTCCCTGGGCAGCCTGTTCCAGTGCTCTGTCACCCTCACCATAAACAAATAATATGTTGTATTTGTAACTATCTGCCAGCAAGAAGTGCCTGGAGATTAACTAATGGAAACACAAACTACTTTAAAGACCAAGCATCGAGGAGTTCAGGATGCAAAAGCTGTCTGTTTGAAGCAATTATTCATTTGGAAGCTTTTACTGTTCTAAGTGCTCCATGAATCCAGAGCTACTTAAATGTGCATTTACAATTATGTTTTGTTGGCATGAATACTGATGAATAAGGAAGTACCATACTCCCACTAAATATGTCACTGAAGCCACAGAACATTTTGGTGCTGCCTAACAGTTATACTTCTGCTCAGACTAGTCAGCTGAGCCTAAAAACCAATTTTGTTCACCAGCCACAACTGTACTATTTTTTTCTACAACAGAGCATAAGAACTTCAGAACAACACTAAAAAACTTCACAGATGTGATCCATTTACATTAACATAAATGTAAATATAAGCATTTCTATATTGTTGTCTGCAAGGATGTTATCTTTATTTTCAAAGATGGGGCTTGATTCAGCTGTCCAGAGACAGTGATCAAACATTATTTGTGACATCTACTGTACAGTGACATTCCCTGCAAGCTGACAGATATGACAAAGACTCCACAGGAGAAACATGCATGATTGCTGGAGGTCAAAAAGGCTATCCTGAGGCAATTAAAATGGCAGTAGACAATACGTGTAGAGAAGTGAATTGATCCCTAAAAATTAAGACCATGGTTACCAAGCCTGGATTTCCAAAGAGATTTCTATTTAAATATTTGGACACCAAAAAACATTTTGCATAACTTTAAAAAATGCAAAATACCAACACTTCTGCAGAGTTCAGTGTGAATAATCACATATCCCCTGAGTCTAAATACCCATTTTTTATTTATTTTTGATCTATTGCATTCTCTTCCAACTGAAATAAATCTATAAACTGATTTTTACACACTCAAAGTGAAGCACACTTTTTCATTCCTGTATTTAATTTAAGCCTGCTAGTAAAATATAGCTAAAGACATTCCTGAGTTGCTGGTAAAGAGACAGCAAATGCTGTTCAGAAGTAACAGACAGTGATTGGGACCACCTAGGGTTTTTTTAAAATGCTCTGTGCTATTCATAATAAAATGAAATGAATTTCCAAAATGAGATTTTGAAATTACCATTTTAGGGTTTGATTGTGTTCATAATTCAGGAAGGAATAGTTCATAAAACTAACAATATAATTTTCTTTAAAATGTGTCCAAACACCTCAGTCAGGAATTGCTTCCACTCTTCAGCCAGTTTTCATAATCCATAGTCAGAAAGGCCCAAAATGACTGCAGAAAACTCTGCAACCATTGATGAATATTCAGGATAATGTACAGCTAACTGAAACTTCTTCAATATTTATAATCCAAAAATATTCTCAGAGTTCTGTCTTATTAGATGACTTGGTACATAACGTAGGTGGAAGTACTTTCAGTATTCATAGATGGAAGATAATCCAGTGAATCTGAATTTAACAAATTCAAGTTCCTCAATTTTATTTTTTTTTTTGTAAATTTCACATTGTTAATTTACAAGATTATTTTAGGAATTTTACCTTATGTACTACTTCATCTAGCATCAAACACACAGCTCATTTCTTTTCTGTTTCTCCCAGATTACTGGTGTCTGTAGACTTCTTGCTGGTGTCATATCTCTTAATAGCTTTTGAGTACCCATAGTATTGTAAGACTTTTATGTTCAACATTACATAATGAAAAAGAAAGATTGAGGAATAAGCATAATCACTATCATATAGTAGTTATACCTTCATTCATTTCTTAATATTCTTTTAACTGAATTGCACCCTCTTGTGTATCTCATCAAATCATCCTATTCTATTACTTTTATCACTGTTCAGAGGGGAAGATCAGCAAGGAAAAGAAAGCATCCAGTACTTGGTACTTTTTTCTACATTGATCACAGTGAAAGTTTTGCCTGTGGAGATTGTATGGTTTTTTATTCCCCAATGGTCTATATTTCATCTTATTCAGACACTGTGCATAGATAGGAATTTAAACCAAATTCAACTCAATCTCCTCCAAGCCGGAAATTTATATTTCCAGGGTTTAGTCACCCCTTTTTGTAGTAAGATAGATAGAGATTCCTAAACATTTGTGTATATATCTCTCTATAAAATGGTTAGAAAATGCAGTAGATGTTTCAAAGTAGGAGACATTAGGAAAAATCATGACCAGCTGGATCAAAAGTGTTTATCTCAGTGCTATCATTACAAACCTTTGATAACTAAACAGAAAATCATTTTTAAATTCAGTTTGACGAGTCAACCTCAAAAGATCAGACTGCCTTTGATGTGAGGTACTGCGGCTTGTGAAAACAGTTGAATCATGCCTTTGCTGCATTTCTTAACGAGGTTTTGCCTTTCAAAATTCTTTCACTGTGACTATCAAAGAATTTATACAGTCTTTTGTTTAGGCCCCTTTGTACCCTTTTCTGCCCTTCCAGTGTACCTTAAAAAGCAATAGAGAATTACTCTAGCACAAAGGGTACCTGCCCAATAGAAGTGAGGGGAAGGTCATAATTTTCACCGGTGCTGGACTTCTGTATTGCTCAAACAATTCATACCTGTAGGACACTGTAGGAGAGGAATAATATCTATCCCCGCTGCCTTGGTTATGCCAATAAACAGTAGCTCACTGGCAAAAATTGAAAAAAATTACAACTTTCTGAATACAAAGCATTAATGAAGTCTTATTTCTGTGCTTAAATTTGGAATGCTATTTCATGTATTTGGTGCATGTAGTAGTGGAGTAAATAAAAAATATATACAATTTGACCAAAAAAAATTGAATAGTGAGCACCTTCGAGTAAAGAGATAGTAACTACTGATAGAAAACATTGAGAGAAAACATGCTTTGCATGGTTATTATCATTATGGCAAAGCTCTACTGTAGAATGCAGACTTTCTTAATAGAAAGAACCTGCTTCAAGTAAATTTAGTGCAAATCAAAGTTATATAAGCTACACTATCTCTGCAAGACCAGTGACTGAATACAGATTCTACAAATTAAAAATGTTCTTGATTGTATCATGCTATAATACAGTCAAGACAGCATAGTCTTTGTAAATTAATTATTTACTACAGCTTAAGTTTAAGGCTTGAGCTTAATTTGCAATCAGAAATTGTTATTGAATTAACAAAATTACTTTGTGATGGACTAAGCTACTGTGTTTATGGTATTCATCTTCTTTGTGAGTTTAATAGTTTTAGGTGATACAACTGTTCCATTTTGTTCTGTCTCAGCATCTATTTATTGCACGATTCTGATTAAAATATTTAAAAATATCTACATCTTTTTGTTGTTTCTACATTTAAGGAAGAAAATTTTCAACATGTGTCCCTTTTCCCTATAGCAGGAGGCAAAATAATTACCTTTTTGAGAAAAGAGTTTGATCAAAAGCAGCAGTTAATAAACAGCACATTTAGAAAAGATCAGGAGTGTCAAAACCGACATAAAAAACCTGAAATAACTTCTACATTAAGTATACGGTTTTTTAACGGTCAAAGTACATGTAGAGTGAAATCTTGTTAGAACAAAGACAAGATTTTAAGTTTCCACAAAAAAATTCTAAAAATGATAACTTGTGAGTTAGTCTTTAAAATATGTTTGTCATTCTTCCCATTGCAAAAGTGTTTTGTAAAATTAGTTACATTTATAAAATACCTAATAATTAATTAATATTATTCTAAGTCAAATTTCGTTTCACTTTCTAGTTGCGTAGATAATATAAGATCTGTTATGAGACATACATGTGAAAGCATGAAATTTTTGACAAGGAAAAGCACTACTGTGTTTCAGTATCAGGCAAAATATTAATGTCATTCATAAAACATTGATTTTAAAGTATTTGTTTGTAGCCAGTGAAAATATTTTGGGCAGAAAGCATGCAGTATGAAGCATATTTTCTCTCTTTGTGTGACTGTAATTATGTATGCCAAGTATAACATTTTTCTTAGTTAAAATGGATTAGTAAAAGAATAACTGAATCATCAATAAAGCACAAGAGCAAAGAAACCCTCAAGCAGAAAAAGCCATGAAAAAAACTCCTCTGATAGGAAATATAATTGTTTCAGATGTACTTTCTTATCTTGATAGCTTGGTATGAAATGTTGAAGTATTACTTCTGCTTTAGAAATCACAATTACAGCATATTAAGACTTCATTTATTTAATAATACTGATCCAGTTCCTTAGTTTTTACTGAAGTATGAAAATTATCAGTGCATTGCAATTCTAGGGATGACTTAAAAAATCTAAAAAATTAGATCATTTAGTCTATGACCTTCACAATGAACAAAACCTTCTCAATTAAATTAATTCAACCAATAATTAAAAAATAATTCATCTGAAGTTGCTCTACCAAGAAAAAGGATATTTGATTTTTACCCCAGTATTAGTTATTAAGAAGTTAATCAAGTTTCAAATAAGAAAAACAGAAATATCCGTTAACAGTGGAGATGGCAAGGTATCTGTTCTGCTGAGGATAGTAGATAACTGATTGCTGCTGTAATGGATGATGCCAAATAAAGATATTTAGTTGAATATCAAATTAGATATTTAAGTTTCTTTAAGTAAAATTTAGATGTTTAAATAACCTTACAGATTTACACATGTGGAAATAATAAAGTATGTCTATATACACACACATTGATACATGTGTGCATATATAATTCAAGTAAATGCCTATATTTTGTCTAGGGAAATCTCTAGATTCTAGAGAAATCTCTAGATTTCTCCAACTGGACAGAGCACGGGATTCCTAAAAGAGAAGACAGTGTTTGCTGAATGTCTTTTAAAAGTCTGTCCTTAATTGTGGAAGCTGCATAATTTAAAAAATAGGCTGTGAATCTTTCCAGGTGTTATCCACACTGCCTCCTGCTGCCTACATTGGGATATATGTTATGTTTAAAACCTTAAGTTAGCAATTACTTTTTCCTGTGAGGTATTAGAACTGTTCAGAACAAGTGAACTGATCATGTCTGCTTGGTGAAGAAGAACCCTTACATCCCCGAATTAAGGCATACCGTGCTATGTTATGTTCATTAAAAGATTTACAGGGAAAAAAAAAAGAGAAAAAAAAAAGAACTGCGCAGTAGAGAAAAAAATGTTTATTATTACAAAAACTGAACAGCACACCTAACTTAGACTGACGGTCACTCTAGTTGTATATGAGTCAAAAGTCAGCTAGTCCAAAAATCTTGTTTATGTAGATGATGGATAAAGAAAAGTGTATGGTGGGGTGTACACAATAAAAAAATGTATAAGTGCAGTAAACCTGCAAAACAGAAACTTGGCCTAAGCATCTTTGAACCTGAGCATGGCCTCCCAAGAGAAAACAGGCACATCAAGATCCCACCCAGCAATGTATAAATGTCTTTATTTAATATGTTTCATGTTTCCTAACAATAACTTGGGTTCTGAAGAGCAATATATTCTAGCTATGTATATGTCTGCCTTGAACTGTAAGGAAAATGTTGCTTTTACTATAAAGTTCCATGATTTTTCATTGTCCTCTTCTAAGACACATATTTACCTAAGGTGTATCCATTCTAGTTCTTTTTAAGGCTAGTCTAGTCACATAAAAAGAAATAAGCCTGTGCAGAGTCCAATTTTACTGGCTGGATGTAAAATACCAAGTTAAATCTTGCTTGAAAAAGAGAGAATATGATAGATATTGAATTGAATTGCATATTCACTGAGTTGCATGGGACCCTCATGTAGGAAGTATGAATTTGTGTGCAAAAGTACAAAAGATCAGACCAGGGCACTGAATTCGTAATAAGCCCTGATGATTCTGCTAAGATGAAATGCCACAGATAGTTTATTATATGATGCATGAAAAGCAAAGAAGTAGAACTCCTGGACGAGTTGCAATCGTTGCAATCAGCCACGCAATCAAGTTTTGTAGGTGGTTATATGAATGTAATACATTACTAATTCTCTCATGTCAAACACTGAACTGCTATTAAGGACTTTGTGGAATTATTAACCTATGCCTCTCCAAGGTCTGTAAACAGCAAATATATTCCTAGGAGTGATTAACTACAAGACAATTTGAGAACTCTTCTTGTGCACACACTAATTTGGTTTGCATTTTGCTATATTCTTGAAAATGAAGGTTCAGCAAAATAAATTTTCTGATGTTCATTTCATAATAACACATAATAGTCATAAGGGACATATTAAACTAAAGCCATAGCTATTTGCCACAAGCACAATATTGATCTAAATAACACAGGTTTCATTCCAGCTTTGTTTCATTAAATGACCTGGGAAAAAAAATTTCCCCTGTACATATGGCAATATCTGTATTGGCCAGTTCTCTGTGTTTCCCACTCAAAACCAAAAAGAGCATATCAGGAAAAGTACTGCAAAGACAATAATCCAATTTATGGAAATCCATTACTAAATGAATGCAACTATTGCAAAACTGGTGGAACCGGATGAATGTAATTGAATATAAATTAATTTTTTTTGAAATAAAGCTAGATGTTATTGAAACCTCTCCACCTAGCAAATGAAACTGAAATGTAACAAATTAATTTGTATGTGTGTGAAGGGAAAAAATAGTAAATATGTATTTTTTTTAAAAATAAACATTATTATGCTCTATTTCTATGAATACTTAAGAAGAATTAATAGAATGGGGAAACCGTTCTAAATTCTATCTGATCTGCTACAATCAAGCAACAGACAAAGTCTGACATCACCAATTGATAAAAAATAATTTCATAAATGACACAACTGCAAAATCCCATTTTTACATTAGACTGTCTTTCAGTAAAAGTATGAAAAGGGAATACATTCAAACATCTAGTGACTAAGATAAAGGGCAACAATGAAGAAGACATAATCGATGGAGAAAGATGAAGCATTCCAAACTCCAATGCTAGAGATGTTGGACTGGATTAAGAGGATCTATGTTTATGGTTTTATTCCTAAAAAAGAAAATATCTCTGGGTCAGTTTAAGCACGTTGCCCATGGTATTTGTGTTGCATTTTCCTGCTTAAATAAATCATAATTTTGACATCTTTCTTGAGATTATAAATTGTGACTCATGTTCTCAAGAGTGCTTGGCCATTTGGCTACTTTTTTTGGTACCAAATTTATGAAGCAATAACCACAGATACAGCTTTAGCACCAACCTTCTGAAAGTTCAAATGTTTTTTAAATGTTCAACTTTTTTGCAAAAACTGCTATAAAAAAAAAAAAAGGTGAAACCTGGCCAGAGTTTGTACTAGCCCTGGGACAGACTTGCTGCTTGGGTACTTGAAGATCATCCTTATTCTTCATCTTTCACCTTTGCCTAATTTAAATGGCTTATTAGTTCTAATAATCCTTTTTTTTCTAGTCTCGATTCAGACAACACTTGATAGGAAAGCTGATCTCCTAACTTATTACCAAGATGTCCAGTATGTGGCAATTATTTAATTATTAAGTGTACAAAAATATTACAATTGTTACTGACTGTAGGTGCCGATGTGCTGGCAGTGGCAGGGCTGGAGGGCTGCCACCATGAGAAGAGGGCTGCCCTCAGTTCCAGCCAGCTCCAACCAACCCACCACAGGGCACAGCTGAGTCCCACAGCCAAGGTGGTGGCATCTCAGGCCTATTGAAGAAAAGGCAAAAAATGCCACACAGACAGAGTAAAGAGGAGAACAGAGAATGAGAAATACCAGATGGAACACCAAAGTCAGAGATGGAGGAGGAAGTGCTCCATAGCCCAAGAGCAGGTATCCATACTGCAGCCTGTGGAGGACACATTAATTTTGCCCATGTTGAGTCTGGCTTGCCTGTGATGGTAATTGGTAAGTGGTCTTTCAGTCTCAACCCATGAGGGACCTCATCCTGTTCTCCCCTGTCTGATAAAGAGAGTGAGTGAGCAGCCAGGCAGGTAACCCACCACAATAATGCATAATTAACTCCCAGCTCACAGCATCCTTTTCTCCTTCCTTCATATTCATTGCCTAAACACAGATGGAGACTGTAAAAATTATTATAATAGAAATACCAGTATTAATGAAAAAAAAAATATATATTGCTGCTTCTCTGTTGAAAGAATCAAGTAAAAGTCATAGGGATATTGATGTGGGGTAATATTCTCCTGCAGCATTTCTCATTGCTCTTTTACTTATCTTCAGAGAAAATAGACACTTGGGTGTCTTTTTTTTTTTCTCAAATTAAAGTAAAATGTTATTTGAAAAGGTACTTAAAATAGATCTACTTTTAAAATACTAGCTAATTCTTCATTTTAATCATATATCATAGATCAATAATATTGTGTGATATTTGACATAAACAACAGCAACAGCTGCAAATATCAAGTTCACTATAGCACATCTTTGAGGATGTGGCAATCAATAAAGGGCAGAACTCCCATCTCCTTGGTTCTGCAAGATGTTGCCGTGTGAATGAACTGCTTCCCAGTGCATGACACAGTCATTATATTTGATGTTTGTCTCAGTAGACTGCTGTGATATTCTACCATTTAAAATCAAACTGCAGATCATATTATCAGCTGGAGATTTTTTTTGTAAAAGCTCTAGTTACATAAAAAGAATGTTGACAATGTCCAACACACAAGTAAAAATTCAGAAATATTTTTTTGTAATATAATTTGTGTGGCCATGTAATAGGAAAATCTAGAAAATTTTCTGTTTGTGGTTCTGTCACACAATTATTTGGAATAACATAAATCTGTATCATACAAAGACTCTGTTTTAGGTATTTATTCTGGAGGAAAGTGTGTAAACTTAATTTAATTTCTACTTATAGTTTCTCTCTTAGAACACAATTTTTTCTGAGATTAAATTACATAAAACAAATTAGTGCAAAGTTTCAGTGATCTCAGGGAATGAATACTTCATATATTTGAGACTTTTGATATAAAGCTAATAAATAGTGACTAATCTTTGAGGAAACTACATTTTGAAAAGATCAGTATTTATAGGATTGAAATTGTCAACTAGATTTTGTGGTTTTTTTCATTCTTGATGAAAAATGAAGAAATGAAGACATAATGTTGAAACAGTAAGTGACAATTTTTAAAAGTTTCTGGAAAAGATAAGATTTTCTTGATTCCTGAGTTCTTCTAACTTACACTGTAGAAAAGTACTATGGCTTCCTGCATTTTTTCCTGTAAACTGTAGAATACTATACTGTAGAATATATATTGCATACTAGTTACATGTTACATATGTTAAAATGTATGAGTTTTTCCTGCTTAAAATGGCTTTAAATGAATAATCAATGAAGCAGACCATAGAGGTATGGAAGATCACCAGGGGAATGGTTTCCAGTGTTAAACAATAAAGAAGAGACTGGGCTTTTTTAAAGTATTTGAGTTCTACAGAATACAGTATCCCTGTTTATGTGAAGTGCCCAAAGCAGTGCAGGAGATACACACACATTTGTTTCTAACTCTCTCACTTCAAAATAGTATAACTCTGCTGCAGTGCAGAATAAGAGAAAAGTAGGAATAGCTTTCCTCCAAATTTCCATACAAAAATAGTTTGTCTTTTTTTAAATGTTAAAGCCAACATCTTGTTTCTCATTGAGACATTCATTTCTAATATATCTAGAATTTCTTAAAAAAAAATATCATAAAAGTCTGACTATTTCAAAGCAAAAAGCTCAGATGTGGAATGCAGCATATGTCAGTTGTGTGGAACAGCAGTGTAATAAAAGTAGCACCAGACAGTACAGGAAGTTTTGGTCCTTTCATGTCTTCAAGTTTCAGTTCTTGGCATATGGGATGTTTTTAAAAGATGCTTATTCAGATTTAAAAACAAACAAACAAACAAAAAAAACCCGAAAACCTGCAGTAGTATATTTGCTGTTTGCTTCAGTGAGACCACTGCTTTTCAGTTTCCACCTTTCTGAGATACAGATAACATCTCTTTCATTTAGAGGTGTTCTACGTTTATTAACTGAGGCATTAAATACATGCTCAGCTGTGCAAAAGAAACATACCCAGAATACATATACATAATCATATGCAGCTCTTCATAATTTTAGATCTATATTTGCAGAGTTATTTGTCTCTGCTAGTTTGCTGCATGTCTAATACACTATTGAAACCAGATTCTTTTAGAATAACGGGGTTATTGAAGCAACTTTGTTGATTAGACCTGCTCTGGAACAGTGTCATTGCAATGCTGCTGTGACTTAGTAAGAGAAAGCAGTGACAATTAAGCTTTAGTGGTCTGCAGATGATTTCACAACATAAAACTAACTCCCAATGTCATGGATGAGAAATAGATCATCTGACTATATGATACCATTAATTAAATAAAGAAATATTAATAATGGATGCATCCTATTTAATACCTACTCTGTAAATCAGGCACAACTGCAATATGACAAACACAGAAAATTAGTTATCACATTTAAAGTCTTTTGAGATTCAATTTAAAAATATATATATACATATTATCATAATTATGGGATTATGGTTATTCTGTCAGGCCTACTGTTACTGCTGCAGAAAAATACACGATCTCCTAAAGGTCTTGTGACATAGTTGTTTGTGGGCTAAATTAGGCTCCTTTGTTTGACTTTTATATTCAGTCTGTTATAGTCAGTGGAAAAGTCTTACAATTCCGAAAATCAATTCAGTCTACTTATCTCAAGCCTGTATCTTAGATGTGATAAGCACAACCTAATATAAAGGATTTTTGAGAGTCTATCCAACTGTATAATCAAAAGAGAATGATTTGCAACTGGAAGAAATGAGGTGGGCAAAATTTAGTAGGTTGATGAATTATGCAATAGGATAGTCTACCATGAAACTCAATAGCCTTAATAAGTCCTTTTTTCCTCTCTATATTACTAATCCTAAATTTTATTAACTATTTTTTTATTGTCTTCAACATTTACTCTCTCATTCCATCCCTCACATGCAGCTGTTTCTCATCCTTTCTTCTTTGCTGCTGAGTAGCAATGAAGTATGAGGAAAATATTATTCCAGAAATTGGCCTTACTCCATTTTTCACAGTATTCCCAAGGCAATCTTTACTGACTGCCCTTTATTTATGTTCAGTTGTCTACAGTGGGATTTGTCTTCCCTGCTTAAGATATCAAAAACATACAAATCGGAATCTGAGACAGAGTCCTCAGGTTTCCTATATAGTAGAGAAAAATAGGCACTTAGATATAATTAATCCTGTCTTAACATAAATGTCTAAACACGTAAGACAGATGCTATCCTTAAAGTACATATTTCTTCCACTGACCATATGGTGAGCTTAGGACAATTGGCTCAGTTGTAGATTTCTTTTAAAAAATATCTGAAGTAAGTGATGAATTTCTCCCCAACCTCTAAATTATTACAGTTCACACCATATTCTTTTTAGCCACATAGCTAAAAGTAAGTACTTTGAAAGTGGTAAGCAACAACTAATACATAATATCATGTTACTGTAAAATTATCAAAATTTTAAAAAGTGAAAGTTATAAAAGAAAAACTTAAATCTGAATGCAATTAGAATTACATGTTTAATACAGTCTGACTGGTTTGACAAAAATAAAATTTCTGTTTCCTCCTATGTGAATATAGTTGACTTCAGACAAAGGTTTCATGGGTCAATGTTTGTTTGAAGCAAGGTACAAAATGCACATACAACAAATCTTATCAATTCGTACATGACTATATAAGATGGATAAACTCGGTTAACTAGAACTGACATATACAATATATAAAATCAGAAGAGTCAACTGGCAATTTGTCCCAAATTGGTTTATAGCCCACACCCTGAAATTTCAGGTAATATTATTAAGCGCTTGATATAAATATTAAACATAAACAATATAGAAATTATATAAATTACTTATTTCAAGTAATTGTAAAAGCCATGAGATATAGGAGGGTATGCCCAACTGTGCCTACACTTATGTTAAAAGAAACACTCTATTACAATATGCTAAAATTTATTTACCACTGCATGTAACACTTATTCATTTCTCTAAGAAATGTTTCAAACATATAAGAATACCCTACTCACTTGCCATTTAATGCTGCTACTCCAACAGTGCTTCTGGCAATTGACATACTTGCCACAAATGTCCACTGCTGACTTTGAGGGTCCCACCTCTCAACTGTATTCAAATAACTCCAACCATCATGTCCTCCCACTGCATAAATAGGTCCTTCAAGCACTGTAACTCCTAAAATAGAGAAGAGAGTGAGAGAATATAAAAGTATGTTTATTCAGTAGTAAAAAAAACAACAGCAACAAAAGAAGAACTGGCATATTCAAAGTGAAAATGCAAACACCAATGAATTTGAGATTTGATTAATTAAGGATTAACAAACAGGAATAAAATTATCACCGCTTCACATGGCTTTATGAAAAATAGGTCTTGCCAAACAAATCTAATTTCATTCCTTGATAAGATTGTTTGCTTCATAGAATAACCTGCCAGTGATGTGATAGTTTTAGGTTTTTATATAACTGCTTAATTTAGTATCTCATAAAATTCTGACCATGAATTAGTTCTTCAGAATATCGGTAAAACACTTGATAAGTAAATTATGGACTAGGTACCTGATAGATCTCAAATTATTGTCAGCCTAAGTGGGATTTCACAGAATTGAATTGCTTCTACCAGGCTTCCACAGGTAAGGGAAATAAATCTGATGAGAGGCTGAGGAACTTGGGTCCGTTTAGTGTAGAAAAGAGAAGGCTGAGGGTAGATATGATCAATGCTTATAAATACTTACAGGGTGGGTGTCAAGAGAATGGGGCCAGTCTTTTTTCAGTGGTGCCCAAGGACAAGAAGAGGTAGGCACAAACTTGAACATAGGGAGTTCCACATAAACATGAGGAGGAACTTCTTTACTTTGAGGGTGGCAGCGCACTGGAACAGGCTGCCCGGGGGTGGTGGAGTCTCCTTCTCTG
>BJBW01000929.1:37109-68340 GCA_004320125.1 Scolopax mira
AAGTAACATAGTTAGAAACTTAAGCTGCTTTGTGAATTTACTTTATCAAAAACAAAAATAATATGAGAATTGGTACCTTCACAGGAAAATAATTTGGATATATAAGGATTCTTTTATCTAGTGATGTAAAAGTAAAACAAAATGTAAATCATAGAAGTTGAAGTAGGAAAAAGTTAAATAAGAAATAAACTTTTAACGATGAAGGGGTTTAATCATTCATTCAAAGGAACTGATGATTTCTCTATTTTACAGCATTTTTAGTTAAGCTTAGAAGGTTCTGGAAGATAAGTTATAGCTAAGCACTGTTACAATACAGTGAGCTCAGTAATTCCATTGTATGAACCTATGATCCCAAATGAGTATCCAATCCTACTCTTAAGTCAATGTCTTTTTTTTTCCCCTACTCTATTTCACATGAATTGATCTCATCAAAAAGTGTGAAAACCATAGATCATTAAAATTTCAGAGAATGGTCTGATTTTCTCTTGTATGAAAGTCTATCTTTTCTTTCAAACAATGTAAAGTTTCCACATTTTGTGTGGAGCTGTTTTGTTCTATTTCAGAAAAATCATTCATTCAAAGTTTAATTTGACATTTAAAAATATATTTATTAATGAGTTTGAACAAGTCTCATCTCAATGTTCACAGAATATTCCTGCACTTTTGGTGTTAGTTTATGTTTTTGTTTGTAGGTTTTTTTCTTAGCACTTAAGAAAAGAAATTAAAACCCCTATTACCCTTACTGACATTTTCATTCTTACAAAGTCTGAGCCTCATCTTTTTTCTGCAGAACTATCGGTGATGTCATTCTCCAATTTTTTCCTGTATGAACATTCTTGCTTATAAATGCTTTTTATTCATTCACATATTTCAGCTATAATTTTTCCAGAATATTAAAGTGGATATTAAATTGAATTCATGGTTCATATAGCTCAATATCTTACCTCAGAAGGAAAGCAGTAGGAAACATGTGGGAAGATGTGTCAGTGTTCGCATAGAAAATCAGGTGATAATATACTGTAGTTGGGGGGTGGGGGGGTGTGTGTGTGTTTGGTTGGGTTTTGTTGCTTTTTTCCCCTAATATCTGACAGTTGTAAATATTGTTAAATCTTGAACAAACAGGTTTATATTGTTCAAAAAGTATTTGCTATAATTTCTCAAAACAACTCTGTACTCTATCTTTTCAAGTATATACTCTTCACTTAATGCAAAGTTAAATAGAAAATCAAATTCTTGTTGGAATAAAAATTTAATTGCATTCAAAGAAAGTTTCGGTGTGTAAATATTTTTATACACATATATGCGTAAATAATCAGTGCCTAGATAAACACATGAACCACCTTTTGCCTTCACACACAAACAGAATTATACTATTATGCAGTGAATTTCACAGTGAAACTATGATGAATGCCAAAACCCATCTCATTAGTTTTGAAATTTCCACCTCTGACTTCCCTGAATAACTTACTTGATCTTTCGTTAGAACATAAAGAATTGTCTTAAATTTAGGTTTTTTATCTCATTCAATATTTCATACATTTTTCCATGTCCTTTCATATTTGAGTATTATCCTTCTCTTTTTTTCTGCTGTTAAAGCCATCCTAATTATTTTCATCACTTTTTGTAGAAAATATGTTTTCCTCACAATCAAATACTGTTCTTCCTGTTTTTTCATGGATTTTTAGCCTTTATTTTTTAAATGGCAACAAAAACTCGTTGCATTAATGTAATGGATTTTCTCTCCACATTTTTGTTGTACTCTATAACCAAGCTTTGTACAGAAAATAGTCTTCACTAACTTCGTTATAGTAAGAACTATACTAGGTTTATACAATGCATATAGAACTATATGAGATGCATACTAGTTCAGACTTCCCCCCCCGGCCCTCAATGTCTTTTTCTTTGCATTTACCACTTGTTCTTGTGTTGCGAAATCAACTGGCTTTTAGAGGTCATTCTCTGAACTTGTCTGACCTTACTGAATAACTTCTACATATTTTGCTATTATGAGTTCAGTCCTTTTCCACATAAATTAATCTTATATTGACACATGGAAACTGTTGGTTTCATGTGAGATTCATGTCATGATGTGTGTGAATTTAGTTACAGCTGAAGCAACAAAGAAATCTGGAAGTTCATTTTGCTTAAACAGCTATAAGGGATTCAATACAAGGTACCCTGGTTGACTTTGCCAGTTACCTTGCTTCTATAATAGGAAATTTTACTGGCAAATGTGTAGAAAAAATATTCTTTCCATACAGAACAAAGACAGAAGAGCTTATGTACAAAAGTAATCTTACATGCTGCTGACTATAGCACATACTAACTTGCTATGGGTTTATATATATTTAAAGTCTCTTCTTTACAGCATACCAAAGCATTGTCATCCTCACATTTGCTCCTTAAGAGCTGGTCTGGTTCTGGCCCACTCTTTTAAAATACTGGGCAAACACATCCTACAATATTGAATTTCATTCTTTTTTGGTGTAGTTATTTCTGTGTATGTGAGGGCAATCATTGTTATGGAAAAACATTTGTTTATGCAAACTCAATATATAAATGCTCAAAGTCCAGTTGTCTGATAAATAAATAAAAGGACAAACAAGCTGCTGCATTCCGCGAAAGTAGCACTATGTCTATTTTAAGTTGCACGCTGCAACTTTGCAGGCTGTCCAGGGAGGTTGTGGAGTCCCCTTCTTTGGAGATTTTCAAGACCCGCCTGGATGCAGTCCTGAGTGACATGCTCTAACATGGTCTAGGCAATCCTGCTTCAGCAGGAGAGTTGGACTAGATGATGTCTATGGTCCCTCCCAACTCTAAAAAATTCAGTGAAATTCAGTGATTGTGGAACAGATTAAGAAAGCTATGGTCATGGCTAGTAGTGAGTTCTTCTCGAGCATCCTGGCTTGTATCAGGAATAGCGTGGCCAGCAGGGGTAGGGAAGTCATCATGCCTCTGTACTCGGCACTGGTGAGGCCTCACCTCGAGTACTGTGTCCAGTATTGGAGTTTTGGGCCCCTCACTACAGGAAAGACATTGAAGTGCTGGAGCGTGTCCAGAGGAGAGCCACCAAGCTGGTGAGGGGTCTGGAGAACAAGTCCTATGAGGAGAGGCTGAGGGAACTGGGCATGTTTAGTTTGGAGAAGAGGAGGCTGAGGGGAGACCTCATTGCCCTCTACAACTACCTGAAAGGAAACTGTAGAGAGGCGGGGGTTGGCCTCTTCTCCCAAGGGAATAACGACAGGACCAGAGGGAATGGTATGAAGCTGCAGCAAGGGAGATTTAGATTAGATATTAGGAAGAATTACTTTACTGAAAGAGTGGTCAGGCACTGGAACAGCCTGCCCAGGGAGGTGGTGAAGTCACCGTCCCTGGAGGTATTTAAGAAACGTGTATGCATGGCTCTTCAGGGCATGCTCTAGTGCCCAAGATTATTGGTCTGTGGTGAGGTGTGGGTGTGGGGTTTAGTTGGTGGGTGCTTTTTTTCTGTGTGGGTTTTATGAGTTTGTTGGGGTTTTTTGGTGGGATAAACCACCTCTCTGGGCAACCTGTCCCAGTGTTTCACCACCCTCATTATAAAAAATTTCTTCCTTCTCTCTAGTCTAAATCTACTCTACCCCTTGTCCAATCACAATAGGCCCTGATAAAATGTTTGTCCCCATCTTCCTTAAAAGCCCCCTTTCAGTACTGAAAGGCTCCAGTAAATTCTCCCCAAAGCCTTCTTGTCTCCAAGCTGAATAACCCCAGCTCTCTCAGCCTGTCTTCGTAAGAGAAGCATTCCAACTCTCTGATCATTTTTGTGGTCTCCCTTTGGACCTGCTCCAACAAGCCCATGTCTTTCCTATGCTGAGGACTCCACAGCTGAAAGCAGTGCTCTCATCAGAGCAGAGTAGGCTAGATTTACAAAATATAAAAATTTGTATTCTTCGTAAGTCATGCTGTGAAGCATTGTTAATTTCTTCAACTGTTTTTTACTCGGAGGACTATATATTGTCTTACGGGACACGTCAGTTCCTCGACTTTCACCCTTTCTTAAAGTGAAGTTAATGATGCAGATTCTGTTTTGTCGATTTCTCCCAAAGAGAAGAATGCCCAGAAAGAGACCACATTTGAAATTTACCCTCTTACTTGGAACAATGGTGATAGGAAGTAGGGGAAATACTGATTGTAAATCCTTAATACACTCAGCTTTATGATTAAGAAAGTAAAGCATTTCCAGATTATGCAGTTACATTTTTAAAGACTGGACTAAGTAGACCAATTTTCTTTTCTCCTATATGCAGCAGCAGCTTACTTTTCAATACAAGTATCACATGGGAATACTAAAATGTTACCAACTAAGTCTTTAAAAAAGAGCGTGTTGAAAAGATGTTTAAAGGCTGCTGTAAGAAATCTGTATTTTCTCTCTAAATCTCTCTGCTTGTTCTGTTACTACCATTATCCTTTCCACTCCTTTTATTCCACTATCTTCTGTCATCTGCCTCTCATACATATCAGCTACTTATTTTTTTGATAATGAAACATCACTTGGCAAGATACAAAATTTCTGTGAGGATGAAAATGTGATACCAAAAAAAAAATCAACATCTAACCTTTGTTTAAATTGATGAATCAGTTTTGATTTAAAATTATGATATGAGACCAGCAAGACCCATAAATTTTACTAAGTCAGGTTTGCACATTTAGTGAGACATATGTTTTTGGTTTTGTGTTAAATAATTTATAGTAACTATACCAAAATATAAATTATAAACAAATACATTTTAAAAACTACTGAACTAAGCCTTTTTAATCTAAGTATAGAATTGCTTAAATAAAACCATAAATGTGAAATGAAGCAATGCAGAAATGAAAATCCTGATATTACTAATGATATTCATTTAAGCAAACATTTAAGAAAACATATTGCTTCATTGCATCATCAGCAAATGTCTGTAGATTCAATAGTATACATGGAATAGTTATTTAAGCATGACTGATAAGCATGAGTTACAACCATTAAGGATGTATAAAATGTGTTAACCAATTGTCTTCATCAAGCAATGGTTGAAATTATTTAAATACAGTATTAAAACTGACAAAAAAAATTAATCACTTGGCTTTTTTCTCTGTGTGTTGTCTTATTGTAGTTTCAGACTCCCAGAATCACTTACAGTAGATCTTTCACAGAGTGGTTGAGGTTGGCGGGGATGTCTGGAGATTGTCTAACCAACTTCACCTAGAGCCAGTCACCCAGGACCAAGAACAGATTGAGTACAGTTACAGTTTGAGTAACTCCTAGGAGAGACACTCCACAGGCTCTCTGGGAAATGTGGGCCAGGGTACTAAC
The DNA here is from genome assembly GCA_004320125.1 of Scolopax mira. Taxonomy (NCBI): domain Eukaryota; kingdom Metazoa; phylum Chordata; class Aves; order Charadriiformes; family Scolopacidae; genus Scolopax; species Scolopax mira. The sequence continues at coordinate 42,439 of BJBW01000929.1, forward strand.
CTCACAGTAAAAAAGTTGGGTTTCTTTACATTTAGATGGTACTTCCTGTATTTCAACATGTATTTCACTCAATACCACTGAGAACATCATGATTCTATTTTCTTTACTTACTTTTCTTTACTATAAATTAGGTATTTCCCTGAGACTTCTCTACTCCAGGCTAAACAGTCCCAGCTCTCTCAGACTCTCCTTGTGTGCGATACTCCTGTCTCTTGTGGCCCTTCATTGGACTTACTCCAGTAACCCAATGTCTCTCTTGTAATGGAGAGCCCAGAACTGGACACAGTACTCCAGCCTTGGTGTATCTCACCAAGGCTGAGCAGGAAGATCATCTCCCTCATCCTGCTGGCAACACTCTTCCTAATGCCACGTAGGATACTGTTGGCCACCTTTGTTGCAAGCACACAGTACTGTTTCTTTTCCAATGTGTTGTCCACCCAGACCAGCAGGACCTTTTCTGTAGACTGATTTCCTGACAATCAGTCCCCAGCCTGCACTGGTGCACGAGGTTATTCCTTCACAGTTACAGGACTTGCTGTTTGCCTTTGTTGAACCTCATGAGGTTTCCACTAGTTCATTTTCCTTCTTGTCGAGATTTCTCTGATGGCAGCAAAACCATCAACTATTCCTCACTTTTTTGTCATCTGCCAACTTGCTGAGAGTGCAGTCTGTCCCATCATCCAAGTTAATAATGAAATTAATTATTAATGGTGAACACATTGGCCCCTGAGAAATATCACTATTGGCTTTCAGCTGCACTTCGTGCTTCTGATTACAACCCTCTGACCCTGGCAGTTCAGTTAGTCAGGAATGATTTCTTTTTCATAAATTCATGCTGACTATTCCCAGTCAACTTCTTGTCCTTGACATGGACTGAAACTGGTTCCAGTATTCTTTGCTCCATGGCCTTCTTAGGCTTCATGGTGAAAGTGACTGACTGTATCCTTTTAGATCCATCTTCTTGTCCTTTTTGAGGATCCAAGAGGTATTTGTTTTCTTTGAGTCCCCAGGAACCTCTCCAGATCACCATGACCTTTCAAAGATAATTGAGAACAAATGATATCAGCCATCTTTGCTCATGGTTGCATGTTGCCAGGTTCCATAGACTTGTATAAGTCTAGCCTTCTTGAGTGCTCCTAAATTTGATCTTTCACCACTGAGGGCAAAGTTTTCCTTGTTCCAGACTTCTCCACCCTGATTTCAGGGACCAGGGACCTCAGTTTTAAAGACTGAGGCAAAGAAGAAATTCAGTACTTCAGCCTTTTTTGGCATCTTTCACACCAAGTCTTCTGCCCCAGTCAGCAGCAAGCCCACATTTTCCCTAGTCTTACTTTTGCTGTTGAAAGACCTGAGTAAGCCTTTCTTGTTGCCCTTCAAATCTGATGCCCTGCTCATCAGATTCAACTCAAAATGAGCTTTGGCTTTCCCAACCTGAGCCCTACAAGCTCAGACAGAGCATCTGTATTTAACCTGTGTCACTTGTCCATTTCCCACCTCTGGAATGCTTCCCCTTTTAGTTTGAGTTTAAGGAGGAGCTCTCAATCTCCTATTGCCTTTGCTTGATCTCCTGCACATCAAGATGGAATATTTTTGAACTTAAAGGAGGTGAAAAATTTATCAGCTCTTTTGAGCCCCTCTTTTTTCAAAGGTCATATTCCTTGGAGCCACTATTACAGAGCTCACATATATTGCCCCCAGTAGAGTTTCTGTCCCCCATTTGTGAAAGCTTCTGCACAAACTTTTGCATCTGTTGGCTGCCTCTATTACATGTGCTCAAACCCAGCTACCCAGGAAACCCCACAGTCCAATTCTTAGCTTCAGTTTTCTAAGAAGCTGAGTTGGAAAAATCTAAGCAATGCAGAAGTATTTGCTGTCACCTTTAGGCAGTACTTGCACCATAGGTTTAAAAACATTATAATGACTACCCATGGTAAGGTAACATCCCCCCTTCCCGAAGCAAATAAATAAATGCATCCTTTACATTACAGTAGACCGTGTCATATACTAAGAATTCAAGAGCAGATTGTGTCATATATGAAAAATTAAATATTCAACCATTACTGGTACTTGTGATTTGCTCTCAGAGCTTAGGGACCAGATTTTTATATCACACATATGGATTAATATTATGTCCAGCCCAGGGCTCCCCAGTTCAAGAAGGACAGGGAACTGCTGGAGAGGGCACAACAAAGGACCACAAAGACGAATAAGGGCCTGAAGCATCTCTCCTATGAGGAAAGGTTGGGGGACTTGGGTCTTTTTAGTCTGGAGAAGAGACTTCGGGGAGGTCTGATCAATGCTTACAAATACTTAAAGGGAGAGTGTCTGGAGGACGGGACTGGTCTTTTCTCAGTGCTGCCCAGGGACAGGGCAAGAGGAAAAGGACATAAACTTGAGTATAAGAAGTTCCATCTAAACATGAGGAGGAACTTCTTTACTGTGAGAGTGGCAGAGCACCGGAAGAGGCTGCCCAGATTAGTGGTGGAGTCTCCTTCTCTGGAGACATTCAGAACCCACCTGGACAAGTTCCTGTGCAACGTGCCCCCTGTACTCGGCACTGGTGAGGCCCCACCTCGAGTACTGTGTCCAGTTTTGGGCCCCCTACCACAAGAAAGACATTGAGGTGCTGGAGCCGGTCGAGAGAAGGCAACAAAGCTGGTGAGGGGTCTGGAGCACAAGCCTTATGAGGAGAGGCTGAGTGAGCTGGGGTTGTTTAGTCTGGGGAAAAGGAGACTGAGGGGAGACCTCATCGCTCTCTATAACTACCTGAAAGGAGGCTGTAGAGAGGTGGGGCTCAGTCTCTTCTCCCAAGTTACAGATGATAGGACAAGGGGTAATGGCTTCAACTTACACCAGGGGAGTTCAGGTTAGATATTAGGAAATATTTATTTACTGAAGGGATATCAGACATTGGAATGAGCTGCCCAGGGAGGTGGTTGAGGTACCATCCCTGGAGGTATTCAAGAGAAGAGTTGACAAGGTGCTCGGGGATATGGATTAGTGTTGGGTGGTGTTTTGTGTGTTGTGGATGTGGTGGTGGTGTGTGTGTTTGGTTGATTTTTTGGTTTTGTTTTGGGTTTTTTTGGTTTTGTTTTGTTTTGTTTTTTATTGGTTGGACTAGATGATCTTAAAAGATCCCTTCCAACCTAGGTGATTCTGTGATTCTGTGCTCTAGGTAGACCTGCTCTGGTGGGGTGGTGGGCATCTCCAGAGGCCCCTTCCAACCCCATATGATTTTATGATTCTATGATTAAAAGGTAATTCTGAAGGTGTTGCTTTTAGTCTCCCCGTCACACAAAATGGAGTGCAGTACATCTCAACTCTGTACTAAAACCTGTACTGAGCAGTCTACAATAACCATAAATGGCAATATTCCAATCCAAAACTTAAGGGATATATTCTATTAAGATCACAAAGCAAAATATTTTCCAGTAAAATTGATGAAATGACTATTCTCTTTTCTGAATGTTCCAGGTCATTTGTTTTAATACAAAAAAAATTAAACTCATTTTAAGTCATCTGTGTTGAAATGTCAGACCTCCAATCCTATTAGCCCACTGTAGAATTCCTCATCCTTAAAGAGCAAAGGTACTGAACTCTATACACCTTTTCTTTTTTTCTAAATGGTGCAGCCAATTTCTGCATGGTCTCTTGAGATAAGATTTTTCATCTTTTTGTAGTGAAGATACTGAAGAGTGTGTTAGAAGATCAGAGTTCATCTTGATTTCATGAAACAGGTTTTCATGTTCACTCTAAGTGTCCTACACTAAAGTGACTTCAGAGTACATAATTTTGTTTTCTGTGTTCTATGTCCACAAGATAATTAACATCCATCTAGATTTGTATTCAAAATGTAAATAATGTTTTTATTAAAATATATTATATAGATTGTGCTTTTCCTGGTCTTAAATGAGAAAATAAAAATTTCCAGCTGACACCTGAAGACTTATTGTTAGTAAACGAAATGTAAACAAAAATAATGTCATCTCTTTCAGGACTGTTTACCGATAGAAGAGAAAGGACACAAAGCCCTCACAGCTTTTTTTCCTGCATCTCATCTTTGACAATTTGACAAAACCAGTTCACATCACAAGAAAAAAAGAAGAAATCCTCTTGGAATTAAATGTTCCACATGATACTAATGCTTTTTGTTGTTTGATGAAAAAAGGAGTCATATACCCAAAACGGGAGGCTTTTATTGTAAGGCTTATATTAAAAGTAATTTGTAGAAAATAATAATTCTGGCATTGAGGGACTAATTTATCCTATCCATCTTTTGATTAATTACTTTCATTTTCATGACATTCTGAACAGTTTTTGGTTTGCATACAGTCATACTGTCATACTGGACAGCTGAGACTAGAAACTACGACGATTCCTTTAAGGAAAGGAATTTTCTTTTTTCTTGAGAGGAAATATGCTTTCAGTAATTTAATGAGCAGTTATGTGCAGTAAGTACAGTGAAAAAAATCTTAATATTTCCCTGAAAATGATGGAAACCTTGATAGTTCGATGTTTGTTATTTATTCAGTCATACAGAATCAGTACCTATCAAAATTTACTTCCTGTAATAAAGATGCTTTTGGGGGAGTATGTATAGTCTTGATTAAAAAGTATTCTAGCTAAATTGCATCTCAACATATTGCTGTTCATCAGTACAATCTGAAACCGTCAGATTCCTAAACTAAAAAAAAAATAAAATACAAAGTACAAAAAAGAAATGTAATAAGTTGCAATAGCATGTTAGTTACCATATACTGGGAAGAACAATTTTCCTGCCTGGAAAATAACTCTCCTAAGCATTCATATGTAGAGATTTATGAAAGGAAGTAGTGTTATTTTTTAGCTAAATGAGATCTAAAAAGGAATATTGCCTAGTGTGCAATGACATTTTCCTTTTGATTACCTTCATAAAGCTATGTAGCAAAAAAAATATTATGTCTAATTAGGTGTTGAGATCTGTACAGTGTCAATTATTTATACTTGGAGATTGGAATGGGATTTTTAAGTTGCTTTTCTGTGATGTTAGAAAATAATAGAACACTGCCTATCATATTTCTAGCTCTACATTTCCTTATCTGCATGATAGACCTAATGTTGAACAGTGAAATTTAAAAAACTGACAGTTTTTATAAAATAACAGAAATACGTACTGACACTTTGGGACATGAAATGGCAAATAAAAATATTATCTATGGTATTAGTTTTACTGTAGTCTCTGCATTTTGGCATTTGTAGAGACAGAATTTTAACTGGGAAAGATAAATATGTACCAAAGAATTATTTTTTTAAATAAGGAAATTACCTTTTAAGAAGAGGGCAGACATATAATGTATCGAGACATTAAAGGTGAGGAGACAAATAAATCAGTGATTTGTTATCCAAGTATTAAACTTGTTTAATACCCTGACTCCGCCGTTTTAAGCCCTGCATTTATTTATTTTCCAGGCAGATACAAATTTTTAACAATCTCTTTTAACACTAACATCCACAGAAACATACTTTGTCAATTTTGTATTAATTTTAGCTAATATTTCTGCTTTTCCTTAATCTGTTCTTGCCCTCTTTAAGTCATAAACTGCTCTTAAACAGCTTTTCTTCCATGCTACAGGTGTCAACGTAAAGAAAAATAACGATGATAAATTCCAACTTGTTTTAAATTATAATTCAGTTAATTAAATGTAGTAGTTTATTTTCACAGCCACAATTTTAATTGGCTGTGAAATACAAATACAGCTTTTTGGACATTACCTATAGGACTAACATAGGCAAAACCTGGAATTTAGTATGTGATAAAATGGAGATTTAGACCTTACCTACCTTCCTTAGTGAATATTCAGTAACACATTGTTGGTAATAGTATTCCTATGTTTATTCACAGGCAAGTATCAAGGCTGATTAAAAGAATTAGAAAAATACCCCTGCCCTCTTGGGCCAGAAGATATTATACTGGCATATAAATATAATGGAAATTTATAGAAATAAAGATCTGCCTGCTGACTCTTTATTTACATTCAGTTTTGTAGATTAGACACCACATTCTCAACTCTGCCACACTATTATCCTGAGAACCCGACTCAGAAATTATTATAAGTGTTGCCATTATGACTTGTACTTCTTTAGTGAATTAGGTCATGGTCTACTACTTAGTAAGAGTACAAAGTACAATGACAAGGTACTTAATAATTCAGGAAAAAAAAATATCTCTGTAATGCTCCTGATGATTAGGAGAAAAAAACAGAGCAAAAATCTAATATACATGCAAATCAATATTGAAGAGAAAATACTTTGAAAGTCTCAGGTCTTTTGTCAACAAACAAGAAAAGCTAGAATGACATATTTCCCCTGAGATGTCAACATTAAAAAGTAATAATAATTTAACTACATAGAGGTACATGGTATCAGTCAATATTGCACAAATGAAAGATTCTCCAAGTAATCTCTCAACAGCTGCTTCTGAATGGGTAAACAATACAGCTACATTAGAGCATGGCTAAGCCTGTTGAAGAACTAGTCTGCTCTAATGCTTAAGTGGTTATAGGTTTGGGGGCTTTGTTTGGTGGTTCTGGTTTTGTTTATTTTTTGAAGTCTTTTTAGGTTTTTGGTTGTTTGGTTGGTCGATTTTTTTTATGGTTGGTTTGATTGTTTGGTTTTTTTTTATCTCTGGTTGTGCAGAGATATCACTACACAGAGAGGGAGAACACACATCTCTGGCATAGTAGTGCCTTGTGAGATGCTGATGTACTCAGATTCACCATTGCAGGAAAACAAGACATTTGCTAGATCTCGACTCAAAGAAACTTTTTGGGACGCATGAAGTGAGTCTTTCTCCATGAGCTGTTCCGTTTGCATTTCATATATAGAATGCATCAAACTCAAAGGTCTGTTGATCTAAGCTTGATTGGAACAGACATCATAGCAATTTCCTCATAGTATCTAAATATCCAAAACTGAGCTGCATAAATCTGGAAATATGGAATGTCATTGCCTGCAGTAGAATTTGGTTGGTACTATGCATGTATGGTTGTATGAAGGCCTGCACCATTTTCAGGCTGATTATTGGGGTTGATTTATTGTTTGTTTTAAAATAAACAATATGCAATAAGGAAGTCATATATCATTATGCTCTAAGAAAGTAATATCTGAAAAAATTTATTTTATCCAGTGTTCTAGCTCTTGAAACTATAGCAAACATTCTGCAAAAAATGTGACACTATCTTTCAAGATTTCTTTTCTTTATAAATAGTTAGTGCGCTTATAGCACTTTTGGGGAAAATTAATTAATTATGAACAATTACATGTTTATCATACCCATATGGCATCAGCTACTATAAGATCAGTTTGTTGGTTCCAATGCCAATTTAATTCTCAATTGACTGACATTTTTTTCTTCCAGTTTTCCATCTCCAGCCTTCTGTCCATAAGGACACTGCAGTTCATGTTGCCCTCGTATCCACAATGGAATGTCAGATACTTATGCATTTGTTTATTCACCTCTGTACTTTTTTTCTCTAGTGGTTTCTTCTACATATACGAATAAAAAGAAGGTGCTACCCTGCAAGCTATCAGAGAAAGAAGAAAAAGGATCCCCTTTATTCTCTACATTTCTTGTTTATTTTACTGTCACAATGGATGTAACAGTTAAAGCTGTACAAGATTTTATTTATATTCTTATTCCACTTAATGGTTTCTGCTTTGCCTTGAATGCTTTTTTGATAGCTTGTAATGATTTTAATTCATTGAAATAGACAACAATGAAGTACTTTAAAAAGTAGTTAAAGTATTTTATAAATTATCATTTAATTATTTCAAAAATGTATAGGTTTAGATTGATTAATGTCTTTATATTTATACATGTATTTTCCTACTGAGATTTACCATGTACGCAAGATGAATTAATTATGCAGGAGATAATATTTTGTGACATTTTGTATCAATGAAAACATAAAATTAAATTTACATCAATTTGCATTTCAGTCCTGATTTTCTATATTAATAGCCACTATTTTCTTCAGTTGACCCATCAGTAAGTAAAGGTCATGACAAATTGGCAATAAGGATTATACATTTCTCCTAGTGAATGAGTTCTTTAAGGGTTTTCTGATAAAGGAATTATTTCACTATGTTCCCATGACATGTTGACTTAACATGCTTTAATTCTGACTGCTATGGAGAATGATCAGAATAAAGATAGAAAAAGTGAGAATGGTCTTAATGATTAATAATGACTTGAATGAATATATAATAAGAATCTTCTTAATGAATATTAAAGATTCAGTAAAATTATCTACTACCGAGTAATTGATTCATTTTCTGTTAATAGGTTTTCATGTTAAGAAATTTAAATGGCATAAATAATCAAAATATCATAAGATTTTTCACTACCATTTCATTAACAGTCGTTTCATGAATCAACCCCACTATTTTCAAGTCTGCACATGGACCTTACAGTTACTTCTGTGGAATATAGAAAATCACTATAAATAATCATAGGTGTGAAATTATGAAAATTAGGCCTATGATTTACAGAACTTTTTCAGAATTAAGAGAAAATTGTTTCCTTTAAAGTTCAAGAAAGCTTAAGAATTTGTCTTCGTATAGGCAGAATTTAATTATCATTATTAGGTAAGTCATGGTTGCTGAGTTAGAGGTAAATAAGCTCTTTCCCCCAAAAAACAACCAACCAAAAATGTCTTGCTGGTTAAACAATTCACTTTATTGAACTTTATGTAATATGTATTATTATTAAAACTTATAAAACTAATAACCACATTTATATTCCCTGTAAATTTTAATATTTATAGTCCTTTTAAAGAATCACAACAATAGTTCTGCAAATCTACAGTTCCATGCCTCTATTACAAATTTCCACTTTGACTGTTGTCAGTGTTTTGGATTCTTGCTTTTGTCACTAGCATTTGATTGAAATTTACATCCATAAAAAGTTAATTGCTCCTCGTAATTTAGGAAATATTACTGTTTTCAGTATCTTGTACTTAAAGAGCAGAGGAGAAAATATAGATAAATAGAAACATTGACTTTAAGCTTTTGCATTATTTCAAAAACAGTCTTCTATGCAAAGTAAGATTACTAAGAGAAATGAAATATCCAAAAAACATTCAAACCTCCCTATTGCTATCAGTTGCAGGAATCTAAGGACTGCATGAGGAATTCAGCTATCAGTTAAACTTCTTCATGTTTACACTTTGCATGCATTATAACTACTGACAACACAAGGAAAGGACACTCAGCTTTTCCACACACATTGTTCTGGAAGTAAATGACTGCTTCTAATGCAGATAAACTGGTGTAATTTACTTTCTGCTGAAGCTGAGTGTAGTTTATAACTTCCAAGCTGTAAAAATGCTACCAGTTCTATATTATGGGCCAATAAAGCTGAGTATAAGAACCAGGCTGGATCATCCTCTTTCAGTGAAATATACAAAGTTTATACAAAAGCATAATGCCATTTGACATTTTTGTCATTGCCATCAAAGACATTCTGGGGTATTTTATCCTACAACTCCCTAACTTCCTGTATTTTCTTTCCACTTCTGATTCTTGTATTTACTCGTTTAGATACCAATTTCTGCACATACTGATTTCATGACCGTCATATTACAGGCAGGTATCCACTCTGTCTAACTTTAGCCACTTTAACTCAAACCCCTAAAAATACATTTACATTGCATATTTAGCTGTTTCAGAACAATGTTTCAGAGCCATTCATTCTGGGTCGAGTGAATTCTATCTACCCTAAGATTATATGTTGTATAAATAAATCTAAGGCTTTTCCATAAGCAAAAAATATTTTCATGGTATTAATAGCAATTTTACTGGAATGTTTCCAGCTGGTAAAATTCTCTCTTCCAGGAGAAGAGGAGGAAAAATATGTAACCCACAAACACTCTAAACTGAACAGGAGATGGCTAGGTGACACTGTGCCCTGTTACCCTTCTTCCCATGCTGATGATCTTGCAGATACATGTTTGACTATCAACAGTGAGATCAGTATATTTACAAAGCCAAAATCCAAAGATAAGTCTAGGCTTAACAAACAATGTAAATCTCACCTAGAATAGGAGCTTAGACACTCTTTCCATAGTTCAGGGAAAGGGCAAGACAATTCAGGACACCAACCTGAACAGACTTCCTTTAACTATAATGGGAGCCTAATTTTCTCACTGAGAAAATATTAAATTGTTTACTTTGGAAAGACAAGCTGAGCATTGCTCTTTTGTTTGGTTCCTTCCTCTTATTTTTTTTTTCTAAACCGTGGTTCTACTGGATTTGCTATTTTATGTATTTCTACATTCCATGCTGTTTTATGGCCTACTTGACAGGGATATTAGAATCACTGTTACTTGAAATAGTAGTTTTGGATCCCACAGTCTACCCTTGCTTTTTTTTGTACTTTAGCACCACTTATTCCAGACATTACAACTACCATTGCTTCCACTTATATTCCATTGACAACACTGAAACTGCCTAACATGACTTCCTACACTCTGTACTTTCACTACAATACCTGTCAGGTTTTGTTTTCTTTCTTCTCATTTCTACATATATAAATTTCAACACGCATAGTTCTACTGAAGATTATATGAAGAAAGAATAAAGTGAATTGGACTGCCTGTTTGTAACTTTATTTACAATGACAGTACATCAGAATATTTTTTGCTGATGTCAACAAAAGTCTAAAGGATGAGTACCTATTTCTAATCTTGTATACAAAATACAATTTAAACAGCTCTAGCTGTTATATCCCCTACATGGATATATAATAACACATATTTTAGAAAAAAATGAAAGAAGATTTCTTACTGTGGATTAATTTCTCATTACAAAGGGCACATCCTGAAATAATTATTTTGTATAATAACTAAATGTTAATAACTAAAATAATTATAAAATAATATCAATAAAATATTTCTAATGGAGAAAAGTATTCAAATGAAAAAAGCAATTAAATTCTATTAGCTAAGCTTCTCAGAAAATAATATATCATGACTCTTACATCATATCGTATACAAAAAGCTCCAATTTCTACAATAAAAAAGTTCAAAAATGAATTCCACACAACCCCAAAAAACCCTCAAGTGGTCAAATGCCTCATGTGTTCTGTTTTTTCTCCTGTAGAAAACATACCAAGTTTTCCCCATTCATAACCTCAACATTCCTCAACAGCTTTACCTAAACTATAAAGTTATTTTATAAATCTAGTGACCAAAAGCATCTGTATAATTATCAATCCAAAATGATACATATTTTGAACTGATCACAAAAGATTTTCAATCATTGCTCCATCTCTCTTGTCACTGGGAAAAGTTTTTTCTCTGTCAAGAATTTCTTAATGCTTTATTAATACTTTCCTGTGTTATAGTTGAAGTTGTTGCATTTTTACTGCCTTTGGGAATGGCATTGAAAATAAAACCAGATTCTGTAAAAATTCTGGAACACTGGTAAGAAAGACATTACGTGTATTTCTGCAGCATTATAACTAAATTTAAACTTAGGAAAAAATTCAAATAATAGAGCTATTTATTATCATGGTGCCATTTGATGTAGGTTCCCATCTCTACTTTTTATTGTAAGAAATGTGTAATAGAAAAAAATGCATTCTGCCAGCCACTCTACAAATGCGAATTATGATATGTGTCAAATGGCAGGGGGAGGGGAAGAAGAATTCATTTTGTGAGATATTGATGCAGTAGTACATTAAAGGGCTTGCTGCTGGTTGTAACTCAGGGGAATGGACATGATAACCTACCATGTCTTTTCCATTTCTATTTTTCATGACATTGTAATGATTCTATCACACCAGGTAATTTTAGCAGCACAGATAATAAACAGTTCCCTTTCCTATACTTTATACAAGTTATATTCTGGTGGGTATATCCTATAGATTCTAAATTCCTTTCTTTAAGTGAAAAAACCTTTTCACACTGTAGTTAATAATAATAAAAAAAAGATAGTTTTGAAACAGCACAAAGTTACTTATGTAATTGAATAAATCAGCGCTTTTTTCTACTGCATGTATAAAGTCTACATAATAGAAAGACTTTTTTTTTCAAGTAAACAATGTAACTGTGTTCTGCTTAATTTAAATTTACTACAAATACTTGTAAAGTCCATCAGCTCATCACTGAAACTGTGTTTATAGCCTTTATTTCCTGTCATACTGGGTAAATGAAAATGCATAAGGCCTTGATTAAAATAAATAATACCCTGATTGTTTGATAAATAAAGATATCCTTTTTCAAAATCAGTCCATACAAACCTGAATTTTCTTACTAACCTGTGTAAGTTTCAGGGTTTCTTTCTCTGTTCCTCTGCCTTTTCTTAATTGTGTTGGGTTTTGTTGTGTTTTTTAATTTTTCCCAGTATTGCTTTGGTAAATAATAAAAACCTTCTGTATATTCTTAGTGATCTAACAAGAACAATGCAATCAATTATTGCTACTGTCTGGAGTGCTATGATAGCTTGAAAGTACTGAGTTTTCCATTACAAATTACATATCTGAAAAATGTGTGATCCTTTTAGAACATGTTCCTTACCTAAGCCATGCCTATGCGTTGACATTGGTGGTAACACAGTCCAAGCCTTTGTCTTTGGATTGTAACATTCAACAGTGTTTAATGTCTTTAAACCATCCCGGCCTCCAATGACAAACAGCTTGTCATCGATAACAGCAACACCAAACTGAAGCCTCCGGCCATTCATCACTCCAGCCTGGATCCATATATTTGTTCTGAGATCATACTTTTCAATAGTTGTAGGACCTGATGAGACACAATAATAGGACAATGTATAAAAGCTACAAATACAAAATTGGCATTGGATCTCTTTTTCTTTTTTTTTTTTCCTAAAAGTCTCATAACTTTAATATTATTTTCTGATCACTTCTAACATCTTGACAAATATGCTATTTCTTTAGCTAAAGTAATCCCTGGAATGTGTGTGTACATATACATCTATATATACTACTTTTTTCCCTCCCGAAGAAAAGTGAAAAAAGCCCAACAACTAAATGGTCCCTATAGAATCAAAGTACTACAAGTTTGAATCACAGTATGCTCTAACTTTATGATCTTTCTTTTACAGTTCAATGGCATAACTATCTAAGATAATTTGTCTTGCTACACTTGATTCCAATCTTCCATAAAGTGTGAAAAAAGCCTGTGAAATGACATGGTATTTTCATCAAAGATGAGAACTTGTATCTCAATTTGGGTTCATTTTTTTTCTCATTTTAGGTACCCATGTGTAGTTTTTTCAGACACATTTTTCTAGAAGTACAAAATGTTGTAGAATCTCAAATAAAATATTTAAAGAATGTTTCCATATACAAAATGATTTCCTTCTGAACTTAGTAATTTGATTTATTTTCACAGATGAACCCAAAATCTATGAAGAACACTATGTATAAAATAACAAGTTAATAATGAAAAAGTTATTAAGAAGCCTCTGCTGTTAGAATTAACTTGTACGAAGTATACAAAGATGAAATACAAAATGAATAATTTATTGACAAAAATAGAGTGCTTGTGTGATGAGGTTTTGGTGGCAGGATGGCTACAGAGGTGGCATCTGTGGGAAGCTGCTAGAAGTTTCCTCTATATCCAATAGAACCACCAGGCTGAACCAGGGATGAATGATGGTAGCACCTCTGTGCTAACATATTTAAGAAGAGGGGGGAAAAATATGCTGAGAAAATAGCAGCTGGGAGAAAGGTTTGAAAATATGTGAGAAAAACAACCCTTCAAACACCAAGATCGGTGAAGATGAGGGGCCCCACACTAGACCAGGAAAAGAGTGTGAAGAGTCCTCCCCCTGAAGAAGAAGCAGTGGCAGAGACAATGTCTGATGAACTGACTATCACCCCCTTCTCATCCCCCTGTGCTGCTGGAGAGGAGGAAGTAGAGAATTTGTGAGTGAAAGTGAATCTATGCAGAAAGGAGGGGTGGGGGAAAGGTATTTTAAGGCTTAGTTTTTATTTCCCATACTCTGATTTAATTCATAATAAATTAAATTAAATTTCCTGAGTTGAATCTGTTTTGTCTGTGATAGTAATTGATGAGTGATCTCTCCCTGTCCTTATCTTAACCCTTGAGCCTTTTGTTATATTTTCTCTCCCCTGCCCAGCTGAGGAGAAGAGTCATAGTGCAGCTTTAGTGGTCACCTGGGGTCCAGACAGCATCAACCCACTACATAGAGCAATAAAGGAAGCATCATTAACTGAACAAGATTTCAGAAAATGAAAGAGTAATGCATCCCATTAATTGCAATATGAGTGCAGAGAAAGTTAATTTAAAGCATAAGCACAAATATTTAAGTAGGTTTAAACTAATCTTTAAGACAGATAGTTGACAATTCATCCAATATGTAACTGATGTTTTATCTTTACATACAAATAACAGTGCTTTGTTTCTGAAGTTTAAATATCCCTACAGAAAGATTTAACATAATTATTAAGCTTTACAACTATTTGGATTATAATTTACAGTTAGAATTCCATGGGAAATAATTATTTTCAAATTCATTCATTCTTTGGAACAGAAGAGCAATGAACCAAGTGGAAACAAACATCATGAAAGCAATACTTTTGTTAATTGAACTAAAAAAAGATATAATTCAAATTCAATTTGTATCTAAGTGTAGCAGAGCAGCAATAACATACAATTCAACTGGATGTACTAAGTCCCCTGCTAGTTTTATGAAGCTATAAGATATATGAAGCAATTTTTGCATTTGTTTGAGAGATAATTTTTTTTTTGCCATGAATTTAAAATTGATAGCTGTGTAAATGCATTGATGTTTATGTTAGAAAGAACAAAAATACAGAGTATTTGATACAGTTGTTTGGTGGTGTTGGAGGGCGTGTTATAATGATGAATATTAATAAAGTTACTTTATAATAATTGAATTTTTTATATGTGGAATCTACTTGGGTTAAAAGCTAGAACTGTAGCATATAAATGCTGCCTACTTCCATGATAAAGTGTACAGTTTAAAATCCTTGTCATTCTAATTTCAGAAAATCTAACAACAAATACAGTCTTTGAATTATGCTCAGCTATATATTTTCTAGTATCGGTTATGTCTGAGTTTGCCACAATGTTTTATTAAATTACATATTGAGCATCTAATCCAGCAGTTCCTGGATTGTCTGAACTCTTTTTATCCAGTAAGGTGTCTTGCTAAAATAATAATAATCATCATCATAACAACAACAATAATACAATGTGGAATAGGTACCAGTCCTATAAAATGGTCTTTAGTATTGGGAGTACAAATGCAATACATTCCAGACTCCAGTGCAGACAAGAACTGAAGACCTCTCAAATTACCATAGTCCTTGGATGAAATCAGCTCATTGATGAAGAAGAGATGACTGAACCAGCTAAAATACTATATAGATATCTTGTCAATGGGCAGAAAAAGCACACTTTTAGTATTTTTTGGCTGAATTCAACTTCAGGAGCCCCAGTTCACGAAGTCAGTTCAGTTCCCAGCACTGGAATGCCCATAGACTGTCCATGGATGTAAAGATCACATAAAGAAGGTCTATTTGCTGACAGTTTTCCTACAGGAAGAGCTCTAGGCCTAGAATTCTTCATCAGAAATCAGTAATTACTGTAGGCTTTTTTAGTATATGTCATTACTGCATTCAGGCCAGTTGATATATTTCATTCCAGTCTTGCATTCGCCAGGCTTCTTTCCAAAAACTCTGAGCCAAGTTAAAAACCTTGTTCCTTGACCTTAGTGACTCCCAGCATGGATGGTCAGCCTGCAACTTGTGAACAAGTAAAACTTACCAGAACATCTCAACCAATGCACCAGATGCAGCTGCCCACCACAAAGTCTAACCCAAAAAAAGCTGTGTAGAAAACATCTACAGTCCCTCCCCTGCAGTGAAGCAGCTGTGACTTCTACTTATAGTCCCAACAACAAAATGCAGCAATATCTATTCTGTTAACACATCAGTTCTGTCATGGAACAGTATGCAACTGTATATGGGCATGTCTAAACAAACAAAAAAAAACTAAAAAAAAAAAAAATTTAAAAAAGAAAAAAAAAAAGTGCCATGTCCTCACCATGAAAATGGTCAAGTAAATTGAATAGTTCATCCACAGAGGTTGGGCAGTCTTCATCCTTGAAGGTTTTTAACACCCAAATGGGTATGGCCTGATCTCATAGCTGAACCTGCTTTGAGAAGATTAGGCTAGAGACCTCCTGAGGTCCCTTCTGACCTGAATTATCCTGTGAATCTGTGATTGCATGATCTCAGATGGAAGTTATGCTCATCAGTTTCTTTTCCCAGGTACAATTAACTTTCAGTAAGAAAAGGCTTCATATATGATTCAGTTTTATTTAAGATTGTGAAATTAAATACTGTGTAAATAAGAGACCATTGCAATCCTCTACATCTTCCACTATATTTCTTTGAATTTCTTGTTATTTACATAAATAACTATTTGTCAGAAATATACAAAGACATGCAACCAAACCTTATAAATGCTTGCCAACTTTCACTCAACAGAACTACATTAAGTCTTCTGTTTAACTTGAAGAGAGGAAAATTTACCCCACAGGTCAGACATTAGTACTGTTTCTAAGGGCTTTCTCAAATGTAATAGTTATAAGAACACAAACAAAATAGTTTTAATCAGCATTAAGCCATTCCTTATTCAAGTCATGGGATTACATTTGATTGCATGACACACAAATAATTGTTTCTGATTTGTCATGGGAAAAAATCCTCCAAAAATTGTAATTAAAGAAAAAAGACTGTCTTGCCCTCGTGCTGTGCTGCTCTAAGCTGTTTTGACTGCAATATAATATTGATTGCAGAAGTAATATTTAAAGTGGGAAAATATTTCGACAAAAAAGGAGTGGAACCACTGAAAGCTATCATCAACAGAGACTTTAGGACATCTTTTATTGGAGATTATTGAGAACAAAAATTTTTCAATCATACTAATTTTAATCCTATAACATTGGGGATCTGAATACATTAATTTAGATTCCTCTTACAGCTCTCAATCCTGTGATTCCTTAAATTTACCCTAAATGGAGGCAATGAGAACTATACTAGGATTTTTTGCATTTTAAACCTACTTCTTTTTATAATGTTTAGACTGTTCTTCATGCCCATACAAATGGAGAATTACTGAGACAGCTTAGAGTAAAAAAGAAAAAAACCTTCTACCTTTCCAAGGAAGGAAACAGGATCACTATTTATGACAAAGCAATAGAGTCTTTTCTTTAGTTCAACTGATTTGACCTTGAAAACAAAGGAATTTTCTGCACCTAGGAGAGAAGAGGCAAAATCCTGTTTAAGTCCAACAGGATTTTACTAGACAAATCCGTTTAGCTACTTAAGTGTCAGGTCCTCTGGGTATATAAAATTCGTAACATATTAGAATATTGATTTTTCATCCATCATATATTTTATGGTTTGTATATACCTGAGAAAGAATCATTATATTGACAAATGTTAACAGCACAAAAATGCTAAGAACTAATTTACTTGTTGTGAAAAAGAATAGAACTATAAGCTCTAAAGTATCATTCAGAACTTACAGATCTCATCAGTTCAATGAATGACAATAGGACAAAGAGAACATCAGGTAGGATCTGTCTACAAAAATCTTCCTATAAGTACTTTCTGTTTTAGACTGGAGTCTTTATATTAATTTTGTTCATATGAAATATTTAAAGATGTTAATACAGGTCAATAAATAATGCACAGCCTTTAAAAAAAAAACAACATGGTTTCAACACAGTGCTTAAATCTTCTCCTCTAGCTTTCTTTGTTTAGCTATATTCTCTGATTTATTGTTTATTTCCTGAAACCTATGCATTGTGTCATCTTCTGCATCATTGTTAATGGGCATGTCATTAATCTCATTACCAACAAGGGCATCGTTTCATCTTGATAACAACAGCTTTAAACGAGTTTTGATGAACACTATTGTCATTGAGTGAAGATTGTTTTGAAAATATATCTGGTTTCCTAATTTTTCAGTGTCTTAATTCAGATAGGCAGCAATGTCACTCTCAGTTTCTCTCACAAGCTTTTCTGCTGATTCTGTAATGACTTCAAACACATGTCTTATGGTAAAGCTACTGGAATTTAATAATTCATAAACATGAAGGGTTTTTCTTAGTAAATATTTTATAATTCTCTTTTAACATAGATTTAAGCAACCAATTATGTTTCATAACTTCAGGTAGCTCTGCCATTGCCAGGAGCCTAAGTGGATCAAATTCCTTTCCTGATTATCTGGGTCCTAAAGACCCTCATGTGCTTTGGGTAGTCAGGAGTTGTGACTCTGCTTTTCTTATACCTGAATATTAGACCTCCTGTAATTAGGTAGAAAAGCAAAAGAGAAGGAAGGGGAAGAGCTAACTGGTCTTTGCTGTATGAAAGACCATCTGCCAATATGTCCCATCACTGTTTGCTTCTATTCTGACACAAACCCCAAATAGAGTGAGCTCACTTGTTACTTTGAATAGCTACAGAGAAATGGAACAGGCTTTTGATAGCAGGAGCCAAGTTTGAAAGAAAAGTATCTCACACAATAATACTCCCTACACATCTAAAAGTGGACTAGGATATATATACACAAGAGCCAACTGGGTTAGTGTACTGGTGAGAGTGTTTCCATCATTACAGGTGGTTCAAATTGGTCTAGATTATTTCGAGAATGCATTTGATAAGAACTTTGCAAATATTTGCACTCTAATGGGCTTGATGTTTGAAGGGTAGTGAAAAGACTATTTTAGGAGGACTAAGAAATTTGCAGAGTTGTGAGAAATTTTGGTGAAACAAAGTCTCCACTTCCTGCTATTTTCCTGGTTCCTGTCTGGTATTTGTCCTACATGATAAAACTGACTATTGATGATACCTTGCCTCTAGACCTAGGATGATTAGCCAAAATTTCTGCAAAACTGTATTAATTTCATATCCTTTTGTGGTTGGTCGTTTCTTGACTGTAGAATACAGATGACTAAGCTTTCTATAATGGAGAAACCTCTCCAAAGTTTATTTTTCTTTGGGGAGAGTGATCATCTTTTGAAAACAAAGCTTGCCAGAAAAGGATGAGGTCAAAAATTACAGGGACTGGTAATTTGACAAGCAAGCAGTTCTTGACTAACAAAAACCCAGATGAACTTCAGTGGGAGTGAAAGGGTATGGCAGCAAGCATTTTTTGGCTTCACAATACACAGCATTTTTACAGTCTTTCTGATCCTGAACTCCATTCTGTATCTTCTTCTTCATGTTGGTCCCAGCAGTTTGGACCTGACAGCACATGCTCCCCTGAATGTTGGGAAAAAAAGGGCAGGATTTGTGGAGAGCCAGTTGGAGATTTATGCAGTGAACATAGTCATCTTATCAAAGTATACAGAGACACATATTCACTGTATTTTGATTCCTGACACAGGCATGCTTGACTGCAGAGGATTCCTTAGGATGCAAAAAGGCTCCAGGAACTCACTGTCTGATTCACCTCCTAAGTGGTTACATATTAGGCTGCTTCAGTGAGGAAAGCTGTGGAGTTTGCTGTAGTGCAGCGCATCAGTCAGAGCTTTTCCAGAGGCTTGTACTTCAGGGACCTCTTCAAAATCGTACAACAGAGGTTTTTGCCTCATTGCTGCAGAAGGCCACGTTTGTCTTTAGAATAGGCCATTTCTATCTTCATCTTGTTCTTATACTAGTTGGCCTTTTTGTTAACATTGATTTTGCGTCACTGCCAGGCAGCAGCACTCATTTTCTGCATAATCCTGAACTCTGTCCTGCAAATCTTCTTGTTACTTCAGTTATATCCATATTGATACATTTCTCACCTTCCTTCATGGTCCAGTCCCTTACTTCAACAATAATTGGATAAGCACCAGGATTGTTCTTTATCTGCAACATTTTCCAAAAAAATTTTTTTTTAAGGGAGGGAGATCTCAGTTATAAACTGGAATAAAGTGATGAAACTGTCCAGTTAAGCCTCTAATATCATCTCAGTATCCCAGAATCACAGAACTTACAGCATCAAGGAGCTGCTGTAAAGACAGAGTTCTTGTGTCCAGAATGCCCCTGCAGCTGTCCTTTCATATTGTCAGGAGAAGATTTCAAAGAGATGAGAGTCACACTGTGAATTGCAATGTGCACTCCACTGCAGCAGCACACTGGACATACAAAGCATTTGACACTTTCCCACATGACATCCTAGTATCTAAACCGGAGAGACACAGATTTGACGGATGGACCACTCAGTGGATCAGGAACTGGCTGGATGGCTGCACTCAAAGGATTGCAGTCAATGGCTTTATGTCCAAGTGGAAGCCAGTGATGAGGGGTGTTCCTCAGGGGTCAGTACTGGGACAAGGGCTGTTCAACATCTCTGTCAGCAACATGGACAGTGGGATAGAGTACTCTGCTCAGCAAGTTTGCCAATGACACTGTGACGACAGCAAGTTTGCCAATGACACCAAGCTGTGTGGCACAGTTCACAGAATCACAGAATCTTAGTGGTTGGAAGGGATCTTTGAGATCATCGAGTCTGACACACTGGAAGGAAGGGATGCCATCCAGAGGGACCTAGACAGGCTTGAGATGTGGGCCCATGTGGACCTCATGAAGTCCAACCAAGCCATGTGCAAGATCATACACCAGAGTCTTGGCTAAGAGGTGAACTGTACTATCTCCATGTGTGGCAAGTTGACCTTGGCTGGATGCCACATGCCCAGAAAACCACTTTATCACTCCCCTCCTCAGCAGGACAGCGCAAGGGGGAGAAAATATGATGGAAAAAACCTCATGGTCAAGATAAAGGTAGTTTAATAAAACCAAAAGACATGTCTGTGTACAAAAGCAAAGGAAAACAAAAGACTTATTCTCTGCTTCCCATTAGCAGGTAATGTCCAGCCACTTACCAGGAAGTAGGGCTTTAGTACATGTACTTCTTCAGAAGACAAATGTCATAACAGTGAATGGCCCCCCTGCCTTTCTTCCTTCTTTCTCTTAGCTTTCATTGCTGAGCAGACATCATATGGTAAGGAATATCCCTTTGGACAGTTTGGGTCAGCAGTCCTAGCTGGGTCTCCTCCCAAGATCTTGCCCAACCCCAGGATACCGGTGATGAGGGGGCCATGTTGGAGGGACAGTCCTGATGCTGTGTGAGCATTGCTCAGAAGTAGTCAAAACACTGGTGTGTTACCAACACCTTTCTAACCACCAGGACAAAACATAGAGCCAGACTCAATATACTATCTGTACTGACTACAGTGGGCACTAAATTTGTAATTTAGGTGCAGACATATATAGGGTGAATACTTTAATTTAGGTGAACCATATTCTAGTTCTAGTGCCAGTTCCTATATTAGAGTGAAAGGTAAAAGACTATACACATTTTGGTAATGCAGGCTGTGGCAGTTAAATATGAGGGAATGGATCCCAGGCAGGTTTTTTGCTGTATTTGTTCTCTATGAGATTTTACATAAAACAACACTGAAAATTTTAAATAATTTTAAATAATAGACACTTTGAAAACAAAAGTTTTAGGATGCAAGTGCTATCTTCAGTCTTTATCTTTTAGACATAACTTAGTTCACATACATAAAATATTTCAGTAACTGTAGTGCAAATGCTTTTGCTTGTTTTGAATTCTGATTCATTTTATTTAATGTGAAGAATCAGATTAAATGCTCACAAAGTACAAATTATTAGATAACATTTTCATGCAGTACCACTGCTGTATGTTCCCTAAAGCAACTAACTTAACATTTTATTTCAGTACTCATTATAATTTTATTAGCAGTTCTTGCAGATTTTCATTTTCTTGTTTGAAACAAATATAGTGACAATAAAATGTTTCATCAAGCTTCTTAACTGCCTTCTACTGTATTCAACTATCTCTTCCTATGCTACTATAGCTGAACACTTCCTTTGAAATATTAATAAGATATGAAGATGTATCTTCAAAATACACAATTTTAAAGGAGGGATAGTTGTTCAGTTTAGAGTGCTGAAATGTTTCATACCATTTTTCTTTACATATTGGTTATAGTGTCATCTCCAGACTCATTCACCAAGCTACCCAGGGTCCAAGGGACTATTCATTCAGTAGCTCACAGACCATTTAGAAGATTCATTATAAAGAACTTGAAGATCAACTATCTCTTTTGAAAAGCTGTTATTCCTGAAAATTTAATGCTGCTTTTTGAGTGGTGACCACAATAACTCCTAAATTTTAAAGAAAGTATACAATGTGCAAAGTAAGAGTCATTGTGTTTTTGAATATTTCACAATTCTTCTACTTTCACCTTATTACCACCCTTCTTAGTGATGGATGTATACATACTATAAAAAATATGGCCTTGAAATTAACATTGTTTTAAATATTACTTAAAATTACTCCCAAATAATATTACCAAAGTTTGTTCATAGAGATTTTTCATAAATTACTGACCCACAGCTGTATGATAATTTTTAAATTATGCAAATCCCTGTGGTTTTATTAATTCCTGACCCCAAAACTCCATAATGGTAGATTGTAAATGGCTATCCTGTTTCTCTTCCCATCTGTTTCTTTACATGCTGTGCCCTACATACTTTCTCTCTTATAGCAGCCTTTGCAACAGCCCCAGACTCTTGGGGAACTAAAAGAAAAAAAAAAAAAAAGGAATTTTGCAGACAATTATTTCTCCTCTGAAGTTCTCTGTCTACACGCTCTAAAATAACAGCACCATTTCACACTACTCCTACATTATTTGTAATTTTTTGGAACAGTTTAGAGAGGAAAATAGAGGTCAAAAGAAAGAAACGTGCAAAAAAAATGGAGCCAAAGATGTAATTGAGGGACAAATGATGTGGAATAATATGTAGGATATTGAGACATGGGTTGAGAGGAAAGATTGAAGAGAATGCATTTTAATGTAAAGTCTAAGATTGACATAATTTAAAGAGTTAATAGGGACTTTTATGCTGACATAAGGCAGGGAATAGAATAAGACAAAAATAACAGTGTTCTTACCATTTTTCTAACATGTTTTTTCTCTTCTGTTCCCAAGCTGGAGAGATCTGAATCCCACTTTGTCTATGAAGAGTTCTATCTTAAAGGATCTATTCTAGGAATGTCACTTTTATATCTTTTATTTGTTTATTATTTCAAAGAGGAATTTAGAATCTTGTGGAGCAGGGAAAAACATCAACAGTTTGAGGGGAATGTTTGTCCTACAGTTCACATATGAATACTTTTTACAAACAATCTTCTGCAGAAGAGCTGTGTATTTTATTTTCAGATTTAGCTGGTAAGGAGGAGAGGGTGAATGATGGGAACCATGAACAAAGTCCAAATGTTGCATATGACTTAAGACACCTCTGACTTTTGCATTTCCCTTCTGACTAGCTATAGGCAGCATCTTGATACATACACTGACGTTCACAGTTCTCATTCACTGAGCCTACTCTCCTTGTGTCCTGTAAATCAAAGCAAGGCATTTCACATAGGAATCCATTCTAGGAAGTAGTCACTTTTTGATAGAGTGCATTCACACTTAATATTTTGGTTCCTAAATTCAGTATGGGAATTTTGTTTCACCTCTTTGCCCTTGAGTTTCCTTCTAAATAAAAAGAGATAACAATAGTTTCGTATAAAAAAGGATAATGTGCTAAAGACTGAGGTACTTGTGAGAATTGTGATAGACAATGTATTATTACCTTTTACAACAAAACTGGTTTAAAATTGTGTGCTTTACCTGTACTTAAGTCTTGGATTTGGGCTGATAAGACTATTGCATTGCCCTTGTGCCTACATCCAGTTGTCAGAGTAATCAAATTAGCTAAGGTAATTTGAGCTAAGAGTAATCAAATTAGCAAGGTGCACCTATAGTGCCAAATAGCATATCCTTCAGCTCTCTCCCTGGTTCTGAATGCTCATATTTAATACATATTTGTTTCTTCCTAGGTTCCAGTGGGAGGAAATGTCTGAGTGCAGCGTTCACTTCAATGTCCACTCCAGAGTGGCAGACTGGATGAGAATACAGCATGTTTCACTCGTTCCATCCTGCTTCAGTAGTCTTTCCAAGCTTAAGCGACTCTACTCAATTTTAAATATCCAAAATCTGATATAAAAACACCATTCCAATTGTCTGTGACACAGGCCTCACATTATTTCATTAACTCCGAATGAATGCATATATAAGCAGTAATTACACTGCAAGGCCAAAAGGCTAGCTTTGTGGTATGGTATGCATGCTTGAGCTGTGAGTCATTTTTTACCACCAGATCTGACAGGATTATGCAGTATCCCCTGGGCAGATAACATAAAGAAAGAAGGAACCGTCTTCCTATTCATACTCACCACTTCTAAGGTGAGATCAGTATAAACAACTTATTTTAAACCACCATGGCATTGCACAGTGGTGGAACAGTCACCCAGGGAGATGCTGGTTCCAGAGACAAGCAAAAGTTAACAGCATCACATCTCAACTAAGATCAGAAAGTCTTCTCCTCTCTACTAGTCGGCGGCAGTCAGCAGAGCCAGCTCCTAACCAAAGCAACTTCCAAATGGCACAAACTCAAAGAAATGAGCAAAGTTGTTCAGTGCTCCCTACACCAATCTGTGCAGGCTGTGATAGGATGTTTTACCAATGTTAGAAATCTATAGACAATTACTTTTTTTCTAATCCCATGGACAAAACAAAGTAATTACGATACATGTTTCAGAAAATCAGAAAGTCCCATTTCCCTAGAATAGGAGCATGGAAGGAACCAGTCAGGAAGACACTATGGTGTGTTTTCTTAGGGAAATTGGAGATATAGGTTAAATGTGAAGATGTGGATAATCTAAATACAGTAAAAAAAATATTAATTTTTGTCTGCAGTGTATGTGTTGATTATGCAGAGACAGACATTTCTATTTTTTGTTCTATTTATCATTTGTAAGCTTGTGAAATTGTGAAATTTTTTTCAGTGAAACATTTTCAGGTGATTTTTAAACTATCTTTCTATTACACCTACTCTTTTTCTGAAGTTACACATATTACATTTCCTTGCTAATGTTTTGTAAATCAAGAATTGCTTGCTATTGCTGTTTGCTATTCTCATCTTTTTTGGCATAGGTGATTGAAGACTAGTCATATAGCAAGGTCATTGCATGGAAAAGAATAAATGTATTGAAAGATTGTTTGTGACTCAATGTTTAAGTCATATGCAGCAATATCTAGAGGTTGTCTTCTGAAGATGTTAGTAAGTATTTTTGAAGAACCTGATGTAGCCTACATGGCATCAGATAAACTTTGTGAAGAATGTCTGAGACTAAGAGAGCAATATATTCATTTTATTTATGTGCAAACACAGGTATTTTGGCATAAACAAAGTTAAAATTGCTTCAGAAGCAGCTACAAATGCCTAAACAATCCCCTTCACTCCAAACCCCACCTTTTGCATACAACAGTAGACAATGTAGACAGAATCACAGAATCACAGTAGAGGTAAGGTAAGGGGACCAAAACTGGACACAGTACTCGAGGTGGGGTCTCACCAGTGCTGAGTACATGGGGATGATCACCTCTTAGGTCCCACTGACCACATTGTTCTTGATACAGGCCAGGATGCTGTTAGCCTTCTTGACCACCTGGGCACACTGCTGGCTCATGTTCAGCCTGCTGTCAACCAACACTCCCAGGTCCTTTTCTGCCAGGCAGCTCTCCAGCCATTCTTCCCCAAGCCTGTAGCACTGCTTGGGGTTGTTGTGGCCCAAGTGCTGGACCCGGCACTTGACCTTATTGAACCTCATTCTGTTCAATGGATGATCTCAGCCCATCCATCCAGCCTGTCTAGATCCCTCTGCAAAGCCTCTCTACTCTCCAGCAGATCAACACTCCCACCCAACTTGGTGT
>BJBW01000930.1:0-83496 GCA_004320125.1 Scolopax mira
TAATTTATCCATTTCTGGCTCCCATTAAGCTTTTGATTTCAAGAGTATCCAGAGGCAATGAGTTTCATGTGTTACATAAAAATGTATTTCCTTGTAATTGTATTAAATTCACTGCCTCTAAGATTTTTTTAGTTCTTGTACTAGTAAAGATATCCTGATCTTCAAGTCTCTGTAGAATCCTTTTCTCATTGATCTTTGTACTGTTGTCATTCTCTATCTTCTATATACTTTTATCTTTTCTTCTTCTGCCCCTCCTTTCTCTCAGCTTCATGCTGCTTTCATATGTTTGGATCTCCTCCTTTTTCTTCAGATCCTGTTTAGAAAAATCCAATTCCTTTTGTGAACTTTATTACCTGACTCTTTCATAATGATATCCATCTCTGCAGCTTTCTAGACTGTTTTCTAGTGAATTGCCTTCCTGTGAGTTAATAACAGTTCCTAGACCTTGTCTTCCCAAATACATTTGTGTTGCATAACATGCACTCACTTTCTGCATGATTACTGACCTTATTCTAGTGTCCTTACTTCTTGTAGTGCCTTTGAGATAAGATGTAAAATATTGCTTGTATAGTTCCATGGAAAATGGCCTAATAACAAGTGTACACCCATCAAAAAGTATTTTTACCTCATCTTCAGAACATATCCCAGAACTCTATGAAGAATATGTTACTGTATAAATACAATGTTTTGTTTACAGAAAAAGAATGGCTCATGTGATCTACATAAGTATTGAGTTAAGAGCATGTAATTGAAAAGTTACAGCTCTATCAGTATAAAGAGAACTGGCTGTAGCCGTGGTGTGGTATATGAGGCACAGCAAGAATGGTACCCTTTTAACAAAATGTTGTGGGTTGTGTTTGTTAGTTTAATATTTTTGTACAGGATATATAGACTATGTGTAAGTGATTATGTTGGGCAGAGAAGCACAACAGAATATTTGTGTCAGCTATGGAGTTGATAAATATCTGGTACTGAAGAAAAAGTCCATGATTTTTTTTAAAGACATTGACCAATACACAGTTTATAACACTGCAGCACCAGAGTAGTAAAAACATTATGTGAACTCCTCTGTATGGTGTCATTCTAATTTAAGACAAATATTTTAAGAAGTTATGACTTTACCTCTTCTTTCCACATTTCCAGTCACATAATGTTCCTTTTTCATCTGACTTTGCATTCCTTTTGATTTATAGTCCCCTGAACTGTAGGCTGACATAAGGGGCCCTTTAGGTTGAATGAAAGGAGAATTACCAATTGCCAAAACAGTGATTTATCAGGAAAAAAGTAAAGGGCAAAAGAAAAATGAAATGCGTTTCATTTTCTCCATGCAAAAATCATGTGAAATTTTTCTCTGTATTTTTCATGAGTTCAGTATAAAAGGTATATTTAGACCTGTCTAGTTTTACATTCTGTTGAGAGTCCATGTTGGATTTTGCCATGTTTGTTGCTACTGCCTCTCCTTTACTTCATGAATAGCCAGATATGAGTGAATAGAAGTACTGAAAAGGTGAATATATTTAGTCTTTCTGAGTACCAGTGGCAGAATTCTGTATTTCGCACTCTGGCACAGGCACCACTTTCTACAGCAGCCTGATCTCAGTCTCACAGAAACCAGGGGCTTGTCATCTGTTACCATTTCACTGGTAGCCTTGGTTTCTGGGTATGTTGGTTAGGGTTTGGGGTTTTTTTTTTGAGGGGAGGTGTTGTGGAGTTCTTTGGTTTTGATTTGTTTCTAATTAGCATTGTCAGTGATTGATGAAGAATTATGCAATCTCTTCTCTTGGATACCTATGCCTGAATAAGATGGCTTTACTACATTTATAAGTACAGTTGTCATTTCAACTGCAAGGCTTTAGCAGTAACTACTTCTGAGGATTTGTCATTCCTGGTGCCTGGCAGAGGCAAAGCTACTTAATGGAGGCTGCTACTTAACTCTGCACTGAACAAGTCTTGAGGACCCTTCACGTTTCTGCTGCTTTACTTTATCTCTAAGGCTGTGACAATCAGAATGAAGCTCAGCGGATGGTTTTTATTGTGGTGTTGAAGATAACAGTATAAAGCTCCAGTGGTAGCTCTCTTGCTCTTAACTTCTGCAGCACTGTAGCTTTTAACAATAACTTTAGTGATAACACACAGCACAAATGTTACTCACTAGCATTATTGTTGACACCAAGACAAGACTAGATTATATTTTATGGATGAAAACAGTATGATTGTCACATAAATAGCTCCCTGGTAAGATACAATGCTTCTGGTGCTTCCTGAGATCTGATGACACCCTGCTCATTGGTGCAATAGATGGTGCTGGAGTCATCTGTAGAATGAACGGTCTGGGATGTAGTGTCTTTGGGAGATAACTTTTCTTCCATGTTTTGAAATCAGCCTATACCTTCAGAGCAGTATCTAATGTTAAATAGCTTGGAGATAGTGACTGAGATCTCAGATGAGGTTTTCCTGATCTTGGACTATGTTTTTCCAACAGAATCAAAGATATTAAGCCCAGAAGTTTGAATAATTGACCTATCAAAGAGAAAAAATTACCCTGCAAGTCCTGTACTGATGGCAGTAACGTTTTCTCCAGGTAAAGCGTATCTTTTAAAATAAGCGACAAATCTGAATGTAAAGACATTATTTTACCAATCTTGAAAACTTGCTATATTCTCAGATAGATTGTTATTCTGGTTAGTTACCATTTCTTTTAAGAATTGCTGTGTCCTGATACTCATTTGCTTTTATTTTTGTGTTTGTCCAAAAAAGCTTGACTGTTACTGTTACAGCACAGTAAAGGCCCATGATCACTTCCCCAGCATCCCATTCCCCAGCATCTCACCCCTACAGGGGGTGAGAGGTGTCATGGAACTTCATTGCATGACCTAATAATTAATTGCATTAGGAGGTTTGTGATGATCTCAGTTTAAACACCAGGAAAATAATTGTTAGGTACACAATGTCTGTGGTCCAGGGCTACCGGATAGTAAGTACTTAAGCTCTGTAGTGTTAGGAAATGGAAGGGATACCTTAATCCTTAAGAATTTGGTATAACTCACAGTTACTTTATTTCTTTTTCAGCTGATGGAGGGGACAAGAGCAGCTATATACTATTGGATTGTGTGACACAATGTCTGTCTCCTGGCCACATGGCTGTCTTGTGAATAGACTAGCTGGAAAGGCTGTCTATTTTGTGTCTGGGTATCCACAAAAAGCCAGTAAGTCTGTGGATGTGTAGAACAGCATACTGGGGCTCATACAATGCCATGTGCTACAGTAGGTTTGGTCCTGAGGGCAGCCACTGAATGACCCTGACACTGAAGCAGAGATGAACTTTGAGAGGCCAGATTCCAGTGTCAGGGTCAGTTTCCAGTTTTCCAGTTTCCAGGGGATTTTCTGATAAAAAGTACTGTAAGATAATTAAATGTTGTGGGTTTTTTAATGGGAAAATGAACAAAACCATTAACACGCACTCTTAGAAAACAATAAGAATTTGCTGGTGTCTAGTGATGATATCTAATGCCAACCCCATCTTGTATTACGCAGAATCTATTGCATACATATTTCATTCCATATGATAAAGCAGGCAAGTTATTTTGCAGTGTATAATACATGTCATACTGCAATACAGACAGCATAAATATCATATTATAATAGTACTAAGCAAATAAAACCAGCAGATCCACATCATCAGTGCTCTCTAGTAGCAAAAAGTTGTAAAAATGATGAAGAGGCCATAGTCAGTTGGGTCAGTCCTTCAGCATAAACTGAAGTAATTTGACAGCCCCACAGCTTTATGTCATCTGTTTGCAGCCACAGGCTGGTACAGTGGGGGGAGAGGGGAGTGTTTTGTCCCCTTGCCCACCCTGACAGCAGTCCCCCTGCAGAGGAGCAGCATGGGGTGCTTCAGAAGCCTCCATGCTGACTGCATCTCCCAGGGGGCTGCTCACCAGGAGGTGTGCACTCACCTCACACTGTACCAGATCAACAACAAATGAGGTTACACTGGCAGTATGGTTAATATATCATCAGTATGTAGGTGCTATACTAGCCTGCATGTTTTTTCTGTAGGCTCATACTGTATGAATCAGTTACTAATGAGGCTCATCATAAAGGGTACTATTAAGTGAACACTGCATTAATAATGCTGGCAAAGTTTCAAGTCTACAGATGTTATTTATAGTATATGACTAAACAAATACGTATCCCCTTTGAGGCCGAGACTCTGGAGCAATTTACTGATTTCCTGTATAGGCTAGAAATATTACTATTTCCTGTATAGGCTGTGCTCTGAAACTGTAGTAGATAATCATATTAATGTTTAATTTTAAAATGGTTTGGAAATATGTATGTGTTTTCAGAGGATTAGATGCTACATCTGTGCAGTTCTCATGGAGAAATGCCTTTTTTTTGCCTTGCTTCTTTAAAAAAAAAATATTTAAAGATTATAGCCTGCAATTGCACAACAGAGTTGAAATGAGTAGAAAGATTATAAACAGTTCTGGAAAAAAATGGACTTAGCAAAAGCTTGAAAAAAATAATTCCTGTATCCCCTCCTTTTAATCTGGTTTTGAAATTAATTCATTTCTCTTATTTATGAAGATTTATTGCCAGTAAGAGAAATTTTGTAGATTTAAAATACTTTTGAGTAATGAGTCGTTCAATATGTAGTTTTGTTTCTTTTATGGCTCTTATAATCTTGCACATTTAGAAAGGCCTTCAAAACTGAAGAAAGCAATAAACTCACAAAAGCCTCTGCTCCACAATCCTGGCTTTTATATGTGTCAGAAAAAATAGGAGAAATAATATACAGCAGTAAGTGTCCCAAATTAAGGTACTTCCATGTAGAGCATCTGTTTTAAGTCATAATGCTGATAATTGAAAAAAATTCTCATATAAATAAAAAACAAAACAGCAATGACAGTGAATAGACAGACAAAAACATAGTTGATGAAACACCTCTGTTTTCACATCTTAGCTGTTTACTCATTTCTTTTAAAGTCTCAAATTAGAACAGTCCAAAATGATACATACTAACATGCAAAACCAGCTGACAGTATGATGCCTAAATAATGTGCTATAAAAATATCACTTACCATTGCCAAGTATCTTCTTATTTAAGTCCACAATTATCATGCCTTCTTGGTTATGAAATATGCAGCAGAGTCAATTCCCAGTGTGTTAAATACTTGACAAAATAATAAATGCAGTGTAACTCCACAGTGTTTGGATATTTGACTGTAACTCCTAAGCATTCGAAGTGACTACTCGATATAACAACTTTTCCTCTGCAGAAAATGCCTTGCTATTTGCCAGCAAATCTTTAATGCTTTAGATTGGGTATTTCCAACTACCGCCCTACTTGCTAGGCAGATGTGTATAAAAGAGATGTTATTTCACTGAATCAACCACTGAGATCGTAACCCTTTTCCTGTACCACAAACAGAAATGTAAAACCTCAGACTTTCCTTTTGGACTTTTACTGACTTGTGTCTGTTGTAAGAAAGCAAAACACAACTAGTCCAAGGGCTAATATATGGAAAATGTGTTAAAATGTTTTAGATCATCTCATGGCTTCTCATTCCTGCAATTCATTGGTTAACCGGCTCGTTCTGTGTTTATGTAGTTGCATGGTACAAATACAACACCTAAACTTCTTGCCCAAAGTTGAAATGATTCATTTATTACTTCGTACAGACATACACACACACACACACACAAGAAGAAATAAAAAAAAAAGAAGAAAGAAAACACACAGTGCTCATTTAACCCAAGTGAGTGAAAACGCTTTTCATAAGGTCTGCAAGGGCTTTGGGAGGTTTTTCTTTGGTGAATAAAGTCTGTGTAATGGAGGGAAGAGTTTTGTCTGAGGATGGCAGAAATCAAACTAAAGCAGACACAAACTAGGATCCTTTTGCTGTGTGAAAATGAGATAATAGTAAAGGAGGTGCAAATGTTATTCACATCCAATCATTTGAGAGGGATTCATTGTTTTGGAGAAGTGAGTCAGGGATGGAGGAGGTATTTTTGTGAGGGTTTGTAAGACTCTGCTAGTGCTTTGCACTCTGAAATTAGATCATTGGTCAAAGTTTATTTATGTCTCTTTGTGAGGTAATTACTCACCTTAAACTGATAATACGTAGGCTTTCCATCATCTTGGTGCTTATAAATATTAGTTAATTACATGTTATAGTCAGAGTGGAGAAAGCACAACAGAACTCATGAGTGAGTGCCATACTAAGAAGTGAAAAACAGGTCTGAGTAAAGACATTTCTTCTACTCTTTTTTGTATACTGGAGAGAACAGGGCTACGTGATAAGTCACTGTTCCATAGGATGTACCACCCTGATTTCTGATACTGGCTGTGGAACCAGTCACTGTCAGAAAGAGGGGATTACAATGGGCCACCCTTGTTCTGCTGCCTACATCAACCATGATGTAAGCACCTCTAGAGCACTTCTGATGGGACAGCATCATTCTGCTGTGGTTCATCATCCTCTCCAGAGGAGTATTAAATTTAATCAAATTCTAGCCCTAACAGTTTGTTTCAGGACCACAGCTGGAATGGGCATGTCTAGACTAACACTGATATATTCCTGGCTGTCAGACCTATGTGCATGCTACTATTCCATATGCTTCCTGTTAGAGAGGTAATAATGCAATTTCATGGCATAACTTTTAATTTTTCTTTTTTCCTCCCCTTTTTAGAGTAATTAGAATTTATTTTGTTTCTGTGGGAAAGTGTCCTGCCCTTGCCCTGGTCAAGACTACTGCCAGTTCTGCTGGAACAGAGCAAAATTCCAGACAAACAAAATAAAGTTCACAAAGGAAACAGTTAAATTTTCTGACTGCCTTCACTGTCACAGAAAATGCTAAACACATTTGTGAGTTATATAAAACTGCATCAGTTCATATTTTCCCCTCCTGGTTTCACAGCCCAGAACAGCAAAAGGACCTTGTGACATCTCTAGACTCTCAAGAGTTTAGTAATAAAAATAAAATAGCCCTCAGCACAAAACAACACTCCACACCCTCCTGCTGCTGGGTAAATGAGTTTCCCATTTTCCTCACTTATCCTCAGACTAAACAACATTAAATTTATAAATCTGACATCTATTTATAGCAAGCACTCTACCCTAAGAACCACAGAGGTTGGTGTGTATCATTGTCAATAATCCACAGGACAGCTTTCAACCTGGCATGTCAAGTAATTAAAGAAACCTCCTGCCTTAATTAATATCTAAGCAATATATGCACCGAAGCGTGCTATAGCCCTAAACTGGATGGTGTGGGTGTTCCTCTGCTGTAAATTAACCTCTGCTTTTTTAGTTTTTCTCATTTACCCTGGATAGTAATTGATAATGTCAACAGCATCATGCCCTTCTGTCAGCAGTCTGTAGAAGATGGGGCAGTGGCTTGCTGTGTAGGTACTGCAGGGGAGGCAAATTAATGGATGTCCAACAGTGCTGATATTCCTGGCAGCAGACGCTGAAGGAACTAAGCTGGTGAGCTGCCCTGCTGTGAAGGTAAAGTGGGCTAACACCATGTGGGGAACAGTGGGGTAATTGGTGTGAGACGGTGGAAGCAGCAGAGGGTAGCTCACGTGTGTAAGTGCAGGGTGTGTGGGGAAGGAAGGGATAAAAGAAGGAAAGGTCTCAAGTTGGGGTGCTAGGCTGGATTTGAGGAAGAGAGTACAGACTGAATAGAAGGTGCTGGGTATAGGCCATCGGCTGAGCCTTGGCTGGATAAAATATGGTGCTGGATTGGGCTCTGCAGACCGGGCTCAGAGAAGAGGAAAGAGGTTTGGTGCAGAGTTGACCCTTTTTCTCTGGAGCAGCAGCGAAATGACATTCAGGGCTTGTGCTCAAAAGAAGTTTATCCAGAGTCCACATGTCATTTTTCATTCGCTCATTTCAGTAGATATGACAAAGGTCAGTGGCTGGCGTTAACCTTGCTTACAAACTGGTGAACTGAGGAGTGGAGAAGTTGTTTAGAGAAAAAAAACACACCTTAATTTGAAGGGTATAATTAACAATTATGACACCCTTTAAAAGTCTTTCACTTTATAAAAGTTAATCTATGCCCCTAAATCCCTTCAATTACCTTTTCTAGGCCATTCCTGTTTCTTTTCAGATAATATAAGTAAAATAAGCTATCTTAAACTGAAGAATACTTTATTGATGTATTTGATGGTATTGTTATTATTTCCAGTATTATTCTCCAATCCATCTTTAATATAGCCTGACATCCTGTTTGCTTTTTTGACCACTACTGTGCACTGAGTAGAAATTTCTATTAAGCTGTCCACAGTATCGCCTAGATCTTTTTCTTGAATGATTTTGCAAACCATCAGTATATATGAATAGTTTGAATTGTTCCTTTCAGTACACGTTACCACACAATCACCTACACTAAACTTCAGCTTCCATCTTGTCCAATCCCTTCCATTAGGGTTGGTTTTTTTTTTTAAGTTGTGGCTAAATGAAAGTTCTTCATTAAGGTAATTAAAACTTCCTGGAATGTTTATTCTGCTCTATGCAATTTACAACAGCAGCGATGTACTGTTTTGGGCACATTGGCTAATCTCATTTCAACAGTTAATGCTCTTCTAACCAAGCTCAGGACCTAGTTTTCTGTTTAGTTCTTTTTTCAGAAGCCTGCCCAGCCATCCATATTTTGTATTAATGGTCTTCTGGATTGGAAGGATCTAATGTAGTAACTGGCAAAATCAGGTAAAATAGATTCTCCTCATTAATGGTTTGTTTTCTTTACCTAGGTGTAGCTATTAATTATAATCTACACGGTATTGCCTTGAATAGTACTCAAAATGCAAATGTTACACAGATTAATTAATTTTGAGATGTAAACCAAATGCACTTTTTACTCTATAAGTAATTGCTTTATCATACTAGAATCGTTTTACAGTAACAGGGACTATTTGAGGACAACTGTTTTTAACTGTGGCAAAAATTTCTTTTGTCTCTAAAACACTCTTTCAAGTGGAATTTTTTAACTTTGATCAACAAGGGAGAAAAGCATCAACAAAAAACTTCATAGACAGTTATTGAAGATGACGACTATGGCTATATTTGACTACTAAATTTTAAATATGATCATTGTTTGTTTCTGTGGAGAAAATAAGCTATGTTATTCTGCAGAGGCAGAATATCATATTACATTCTCCCCAGGTACAGAGAACTCTGCAAGTTTAAATATATTTTGAACAGCTTTAGTTTTGTGTTCCTCTTTTTCTCTGTAATTTTATTTTTATGGATGTGTTTTCTGAACCCTTTAAGAACTCCTTTCATTGCCTATCAGTTGAGTTTCAGCTTCATCATCCCCTCCCTCAGGAAGCCTGTCTTAGCCAACGCTCCTGTTATGTTGCAGGCACAAGAACTGTAGGTGATGAATACTCTCTTTATGACAGTTACACAGGAGGATTGTATTCACTTAATTACACTGTTCATTTGGAAAAATTGCTGCCCTACCCCAGCATGTTAATAAGTTGTCTTTTATAGAATAGCTTCAAATATTTTAAAAAAATCATTATTGTGCATTTATACCAACTCTTGGTCTTTGCAATATGAACCTTGCATTGTTGCAGAAAACCTAAAATTGCTATAAGTTACATGGACTGATCAAAAGCCTTCACCACTTTTTGGCTTATATGTAAAGCTTAACTTCTAAAACCAAACAGCTGATGTTTGTGTCATGTAACAGGCCAAATACGTGGTATAAATTGGCTTTGCCTCAATTCTTTCTGTGATGAATAAATGTTCTGTTCTCAGAAATAATTGCTTAAATGAAAAGGTTGCACACATCAACCATATAGTGCAAATGGTTACTCCCCAAATCCTTGTTAAGCTAATTTCATAGGAAGCAGGAATTTGTGTTGGTGTTTCTGAATGCTGTATGAAGACTAGAGTTCAGTAGAAACCATTCACTAGCCCCAAAGTGTGATACTGTTTAAAAACTGTTAGCACTTAAGCACAAAATTCCATAACCGCCTAACATGGCACAATCGGTTCATATATAGTTAGACACTAATTAGCACGGGACAGAGGAAAATGTTGAATTACAAGCACTTGTGGAAGCATCAAAATTTTCAATGAGCAGCCAGTACACTAAGCTATGTTATATCAAAGGTCATACATTGTAATTATTGAGATACCTTGTATCCCTGTGATTCAAATTGTCATTTGTGTCTGAAAAAAAAGGAACGTGGACAAAAGAGAATAGATCCAGATAATTTTCGTCTGGATAAATTCATAACTTAATCAAATCTGATTAGTTTTGATTAATTCAAACCTGTAAAATTTGGTACCAGTTCAGATCAAATACACGTAGACAAATTTTATGGTAAATTTTAGAATGCTAAGATGCTTAAGAACAATGATAAAGTTTTCTTTATAATATTTCTGTCTTGTTCTTATGAACACCTAATAAATATCCACAAAATACACATCCACAAGATGATTTTTACTATCTTCCTTTGGGAAAGAGCTGCACCCATTTAATAGGGAGGGATGCTGATCCACAGATTTGGGAAATGAGGGATGAAAAGGTACATGATACATGTGTGACAAAGTGCAGAGTTATCATTGCTGTTATCTGTATTAGTTGGGGAAATGGGAGGAGTTTATTTATGGTTACAAGCAAAGACAAGAGATACAAAGTTCAAAACCAGGCGATTTTTGGGCTGGGTAGTCTCTTTGCTCTTTATCTCTCTCTATTATGACCATTGATTTACAATAGTGCCAAAAAACAAGACAGATTATTCCAATGGCTGATTGTTTGCATTGTGAAATATTTTCCTGTTGTCCTGATTAGGACTTTATCACAGAACCTATCCCACCAAGGTTAAAAGTTGGTTTTGTTGTTAATTATGAGATTTTGACTACACAGTAAAGTGATCTGGGTCCTCTACTCAACATGTTCTAGAGAGAATTATCACACTGACTGGATTAGGAGGAACAAAGACCATAGATCATAGATTGGCCAATCTCTAGGCAGCTTCTTAGTTTTTCTGTAAGACTGAGTAGAAGAGTAGAACCTTAGGCCAGCTGGATTTGAGGACACAGTTGTGTAGCAAGCAGAAAGGGGGATGAGGATGCGTAAGAAAAAAGAGGGCAAGATGAAGCAGTAAGAGTAGCTAGAGTGTTATTCTGGGTTACCGTGTGATACCTTGGCGTCGTTTATAATCAAGACCTGAATATGTCCCTGACCACTTAAGATTACACTGAAAAAAATAATTAGTTCAGGTAGTTTCAAAAGAAACCAATTAATGTTTTCAGATGAGGAAAGATTGTTCTCCTGCATATGCTGAACTGCATGCTATTTCTGCACCAGCATTGAAGTACTCAATGTATACGTGTGTATATAATGACAATTCATTTTTCTTTCTACAACTATGTATATTTATATGGCAAAATATGCCTCGTTTCATGGGCAGTTAAATTCACTGGTTATTTGAAAAACTATAATACATCTTGGGTGTTCTGGGTAAACTGATGCTGCCAAGATTGTCAGCAAAAAGACCGGAAAAGCTGATGAACCTTAAACTTTTCCCCAAACAACTGCTCAGTTGTTTCTTCAGGATATAAAAGAGGCAGAAAGCCCAAGCAAGATGAGTGGTAGGAAAAGAGGGAGGAAGGACAGAAATTGCTGTCTGATGTGGATTTCACAAACTGCTGTTTAATCTTTAAGAGACCCTATAACAATAATCCATGCTAATCAACATTTTGGGAGTTTTAAGTGAGTTTGCTCATAAAGAAAATATATAACTTTAGTTCTGTGCTTTGTTTATTCACTAGTTTGTTGCTTTCATTTTGCTTGGGGATTTAATGCTTTTGTAAATTCTACAAGGTAACATTTTCAGAAGCAGCTAAATGCCATTTTTGAAAGTGATTTTCTTAGTCAGACTAAGATCTCCAAAGGTATGTACAACCTAATTCCAAACAGTTTTAATGTGAACTGCAGAAACAGCCTTTCAGTTTTTCAGGACTGGTGTCACTTTTACAAACGGGACTTAAGTTAGCTGGTTAGGTATTTTTAACTAGTATGACTTATAATTAAAAACTATATATATATAAATAAATACTGCCATATATAATTATTATGCCCCTTTGTGGGTATAAAACCCACAGAAGACAGCACTGTGGTTTGTGGGCTCTTCTCCTAGCAACTCCTATTAACGTCAGAATTGCTTGGGCAGCTCCATCTTCATACCCCACACTGAGAATTTACTATATGGTGCTGGTTTATGTGTAGATTTCATATGCCTGTATCTCTGGTTATCTGTACCAGCTGTACTTCCATTTCTTGTTATCTTACAATCATTTTTAATAACAGCTTTATGCTATTACTTATTCAACTTCTTTTTTTTTGTATTTGGAAAAATAAGATTAAGATATGGTCTCTGCCCCAAGGAGCCTATAATTAAAACAAGACCAGCATTATAGAAACATATACACTAACTGGCTTGTAACTGGATGGTCTGTTTAGTTTTGTTTTGACGTGCTGTATGAAACAGCATTTAACAGATGTTGGGAAATCAGCTCTCTGAGCTTCTCGTATAAACATAGAGCAGAGATATACGTCTATGAATTCATTTCATCATCGAATGCGGCTATTGATGTCATCAGGCATTTTTTAAAGTTTGTGCCTATTTTACTGTGCTTTGAGTATTCCTTGCAAGAAAAGATAGAGAATTCCTTAGAGAAAGTGGAGTGTCTCTGTTGTAGTAATGCTTTTTAAGTGCAGTGCTGATGATTCTGTTCTCTTGCATAAAAGACATTGCCTTGTCCAAGGCCACCAGTGACAAAAATGAAGTGTCAATTGTTTCATTACATAACCTCCATACAGAGTGTTGACAAAACAACCCCAAACCCAAATCAAACCAACCAAAATGGGTGGGTCCCCCTTGGCAAGTTGGCAACTTGGTGAGTTGTCCCTCTCATCATAAGTAATTCAAACCTATCGTGCAAATAATGTAGTTGACATTATTATGGCTGCTCATATCCCTGCTGAAATAGCACACATCCAGCAAGGTGACAGCTCTTTCCACTCCTCCTCTTTCCCTGGAGAATGCAATATTGAGGGTTAGATTCCCCTTTACAGCTTCCAGGGTGAACTGAAACCAGCACATAAGAGGGGAGCAGGCAAACCATGGATTGGCCCTCTCTGCACAGGCAGGGAAATCAGGCAAGAAGAGGTTGGAGCCTGGAACCTGGGACAAAGCCTCAAACAGAGCAGAATTAGAAGAGATATGTAGAAGACAAAATTATTTTCTATTTTCCACTTGTATTTAGTATATTTTGCATTTCACATCTGTATTTTTATTTTGTGTACCCCTTAGTTTAGTTTTCATGCATTAGTCTTAAGTGTTTCTGAAGTAACAACTATGGTTTTAAAAGAACGTTCCCCCTCCAGATTACAACAGGGTGAGTGGGCACACATGTTATTAAAATCACCTTCTTACCTGCCAACTCCACCAAACTTTCCAGTGCTTGGATATTTTCTTCAAACGCTGTGTGGAATTTCTTACTGTAATGTTATCCTTTGTCTTTTTCATACAAAAATGTATGTCTTTTTTTTTTTCCTCAGTTGTTTTATCCAGTTACTAAACCTACATATGGCCTCCTCCTCTGATCTGAGCTAAAACAATACTCACGACAATCACCGAAAAACAAAGTAGCCTCTGAAGATACCAATGTGATTAGGGAGAAGGGCCAAGCACTTGTGCTGAGTGCTAGAAGAGCACTTTATAACCACAGCAAATCAGTAAGTTTGGGCTGGATGATACGGCAGAGGAGAACTGATGTAAAATATGAGTTGGGGAAGCATGCAAAAGAGAGGGAAAGTAAAAAGGCAGATTTAAAACTCGATTTTCATTTTCCCTCAATGTGTGAGGTTACTAGGAGGAAGATGCTTTTCTTTGATGTTTGACTTCACTGCACCTTTCTTGACTTCATTATTGTGCTGTAACACCTGTTTGTACAACAAAGCGTGTGCAGATGTGAGTTCCCTCTGTGCCGTAGGCCTATGAAAAGCTGTATTAGCACAGCACTAAATCTGAACTAATGCACCCTGTCCCTCAGCAAGGACTAATAGCTCAGGATCAGCTCATGTGAACAGCTTTTGAGCTGCCTGGAAAGGAGGCAAAGTGAGTTTTACCTTCCCACTTTGTAGAGCTATCCATATTGGGTCTAATTTGGAAGGAGCATTAAAAGCTTTCTTAGGCATGATTTTGCTTTTTGTTGGTGTATGTCAAAGTGCTTGGCAAATGAGGCAAGCATCACTCTCCATATTTCATGATATGCAATACTGGGACAAGTGAAATCCAGTGCCTGGCCTTAGCTACCCAATGGGCAGGACTGGAGCATGGTTTGGGTCTCCAGTGGCCCACCCACTCATCTCTAACTGGCAGTTGCTGGATTGTTCAGGTTCTGTGCTAATACTCAGTCCTATAACTCTTGGCATTACATCTTGTGTTTATCAATAAATATCCACAATGGCCAAATTAGAAACACTGCAGGGCCTTCTAAGTAGCCTAAGTTTTCCTAGTTTAATACCTACAAAATGGAAGGAGGATTATGTCAATCTATTGTGAAAACGTGCAGAATTTTAATCTCTATACATTGGAGTAAGTAATAACCATGCCCCTATAAAAACATGCATCAGTTGTCACAGACCAGTTTTCATATCTTTACATAGAAAGTGAAAGAAAATGCTCCTAAAGATAATTTCCTCTAAGTATGGTTTGGTTACAAATTAATTAGTATT
This sequence comes from Scolopax mira, assembly GCA_004320125.1. Lineage (NCBI taxonomy): Eukaryota > Metazoa > Chordata > Aves > Charadriiformes > Scolopacidae > Scolopax > Scolopax mira. The sequence continues at coordinate 14,773 of BJBW01000930.1, forward strand.
CCAATTATCTTTAAGTTGATTGTACGCAGCACACCATGGTCTATGTTCCCCTATTTACCTTTGTTGCTTAACTTTATTTTCCAAAACCAGGATAAAACATTAATGACGTCTACTAGCCCAGAATTCAAGCCTGATTTAACCTGGCTTTTGTGGCATTGAACCAGAGAGTCATTTGGATTTAAACATTTTAGGTTGGTTTACACATGTAGTAATAATTGTGGTGTTTAGAAAAATGTGGTGCCATCATGTGGACAACACTAGGAAGTGTCAAATACAGTTTTTAAAAGAAAAACTAGGTAGCACGAATATCTTTATTCAATGTCATGAATTGGCTGGATTATAAATATGTATTATATGAAATAAGAAGATACGTAGAAATCTGGGGGTTTAAACTGTATTAGGTAAGAAGAAAACTGATAATGGAACCAGGAATTGTTGATTTAATTTTATTTTCCAACAGCTCAGGAAGTCCTTTTGCACGAGCACAGACCGATCAAAACACACAGAGAGTCTCCAAGCCACTTTTCATCAGCAGGTAAATCCAACATTACCTACTTCTGTACTCGTTTCTGTGTCTGTTTATCTCTTTGGTTTTCCTCTAAGACTTGTTTTTGTCAGCCTGAGTTGCTTTTCTCCTCCACAAACGCACACACACAGAGTCACACAAACACTCTTATCCATAACATTAGCAGGCCAAGGCACTCTGCCCACACAGTCCTCATTCCTGCATGAGTTCACACGAAGCTTTGTTTCAGCAATGGTTTTGGTTTAAGGCCTCTTCTTGTTTCTTACATTTAACCAAGACGCAAGAGACTTCGCCAGATTCAAAATAGCTGGCCCTAATACCAATAAATGCCCACAATGGTCAAATTACAAACAGTGCAGTGCACTCACACAGCCTAAGTTTTTTTCTAGTTTAATACTTACAAAATCAAAGCAGTATGTGTCAATCTATTGTAGAAAATGTGCAGAATTTTAATCTTTGTTGCAGTAATAATAGTGCCTCTTTAAAAACATGCATCGTTTGCCATGATGGCAAATGGTTTCATATCTTTAAACAGAAAGAAAAGAACAAGTTCCTAAAGATAACTGCCTTTATAACAGCTCATCTCTAACACTCTCCTAAAGCAAACCTGCATGTCACAGAGCTGTACCTATCTCCTGCTCCAAGACCCTGTATTCCAAGTGCTAGTTAGCCTATTCTGCATTCTGCTGGTTTAATTTTTATTGAATAAAGACAAGTGGGTTTGAAACAGTCTATCTGGGATACAGATTGAAGAAGGAACTTGTTTGGATCAATCCCTTCTTCTGTGAAAGTTTAGTGGGTTTGTTTAGGTAAAACTTAGAAAGTTTTATTTGACCTTTATGAACATTGAACATCTTTGGAATCCTTTTTGAGAATGGAGATTTATGTAGTATTTTACTCAGAAATTCATGTGCTTTGTGCAGAAAGAGTCTGCCCTTGTGGCACAGTAAGAAATGGAGTATGTACAAGTGTAGCTTTACTAAATGGATATAATGGAATGTCATACATTAAGAAAATTGTGATGCTGTCTCAGCTTCCATATAAAGACAGGTAAATCTATGAAGTAATGATATCTGTTTTCTATGCCTTTGCATCTCCTGCTCAGTTGATTTTGTTGTATAAGAAATTTGAGTTCTAGCTGAAATGTTTACCATTCTTGGACCATTTCTTTTTATGTGGATTGTCTACTGTCTATTAGGTATAAACACAGACTATGCTCTTTTTCTTATTGGATAAACTCCCAGTGTCTCTTATTCTTTTTCTACTTTGGCATTTACTTTCATGAAACTTGTGGGGACTTAATTTACTCTGGCAATTTTATCCTGCTGTTGAACTTGGTAGAAATGATTATGGGTTGATTATGGACACATAGATAAGGCTGTTGAAAGTCTTTAGTCTACCACTGTGCTCAAGTTCTCAATTACTTGGCATTTAAATGTTTAAAATACATGGGCAAAGGTAAAAAATCCAATTTATACTTTTTAAAATAATGGTCGTAATTCTGAAGCCAATCTTGAAATGAAGAGACTTCACTTGTGCTAGACAGAGCGTGGAACAAGCTCAGCAACCAATTTTCTTTCAGATGAACATTAAATGTCAAAGTATCCCATGATAGCTTGCGTGAGTTTAGTTTTCGGTGTCTTGGAAACTGTACACTCATCCTTTTAAAAAGTGTGGCACTATTTTGGTTTTAGAAGAATTGGTTAAATATGCTCTGAAAGCCAGTAAGGTAATGAAAACATATTAGATTTCCTGGATTCTGACATCTTTTGCCATCAGTGAACATGAAAATGGGAAAATGAATCCTTCCTGATTCAAGATTTTTTGATGTTGTGCATGGTTCATCAAATTTTATTAGTTTTTGACCACTGTATAACCTCAATGAGTTAATGAGATAATGCAGTACTAATGGTATTCTTTTTCCTTACATTTCCATTTTTAAAACAAGAATCTCTAAAACTAAAATCTGAACATAAAACCCAAAAAAACAGAATCTCATCATCACCTTTGCTTGCTGTAGTCTGGGATTTTTATATTCTATGTCTCTTTTTGAAATTCAGTTTTGCTAATCCCGCCTGGGTGAGGGCTGGGTCTATCAATCATTGTACCATTCTCATCACCGGGATTTCCTGTAACTATTATCCAGTAATTCTTATCTTCTTCAACTCTATGGGAGTCCAGATAAGTGTGACAAATTACTTCATATTCTTTTCCAAAATAAGACCTGCAAAGTCAAAGAAAAGGAGATGGGCAGAGGGAATGAATATATACACAAATTCAGCAAATCTGTTATCTGCATGTTGTTCAAGGTTTCTTATGTTTCTCCTGTCTTATTCAGAAATATCACCATGCACTTTCAAATATCAGACCCTTACAAGCTCACTTTGATTTCAAATTCCTAGATTATTCATAGGAAATAAAGGGAAATGCCACCTTTCTAGCTTCAGAGCTAAACCAGCCCCATCAGTATAAGGCACTGGTACACTGACCTAGTATGTAGAAGCTGGTTAGGTTCTTATCACCATTCACATCACCATTTCTCTCTGACTGAGCAAAATTATGGCTACTTAATAACTGTTTCCACCTCAAATTTTCAGACCTTGCTTCATCCTTAAACACTTGATCCAAACCTTTGCTCAGATCTTGCTCAGAATTTAATGGCAAACACTTGGTATATTTCTTAACAATGCTTAGTCAATATTAATTTAATGGCATGCATATGAACTTGAATTGTTGGATTAACTTCAATTTGTTGAGAGATTGATTCATATGGAGGTAAGCAATATACAGTTTTATGCAGTATGGTTTTAGTAAGTTCTCTTTCTCCTTACACTTCTTATCATTTCTTTTTTTTCTTAACAAAAAAAAAAAACCAAGCAACTCTAATTGCTCAAGATATTCGAATGGAGAACCACCAAGAAACTAGAGAAGGCTAGAAACATGATATGATATGAATTAAAAATATAAAAAGAACAAACAAATAAGACGGAGCTGATTGTCTGCAGCATCACAGTGGGCATATTACAGCCCAGAAATAAAATAAGGGAAAGAAGAATGTGCATATTCTGTTCTTTTCCATTTCCTCAGTGCATTCCTAAAGAAACTATCTTGCTGTTTACAGTAATTCTTGATGTTGGCACATCATCATGCACATCCCTGCCAGTTATAAATTATTCTTACCATGTCCAAAAGTTCCTTGGAACAGCCAAGCTCCGATTAGTATGGCAATGAGTAATAATAATTTTAGAGTTTGCCTGGAAAAAAAAAAAAAACAAGGGAAGACACCTGATAGACATTTTACACCAATTTTAACTATTCAAATAAATGTCTTTATTTACTGCTAGTGTAAGTCTGCATTGCTCTGTATCACTCTAAGGCTGCTGCACGTTGACAGTGAGGTATTTTACACCCTATCAGTTCTCAGCTGTCTTAACAGTCAGACCAGCCAAACGCTTAGCCCTCAGGTCAGACACATTCTCCTGCCCAGTCCATTCCATTCCACTCCCTTGTGCTGGGTATTTCAAAAAATAAAACAAAGTCAGGAAAGCAGGAGAGAGTCATTCCAGTGATCTGTGCCATCAGGGTAATTCCTCTTACAGTTGGTATTTGCCATATGAGAGATCCAGGTGGTTTGGGGACACAGCCTAGATACGGGCCTTTGTATTTTACCAATTTGCCATTTTTTTATTTATAACAGAATCAATTTTTAGTCACTTTCATTTACCAATACTGTGAAAAAAGCATGTTATCTCTGACAATTACATAATTTTGACTGTGTTCATTAATAAGCTGATTCGTGTAAATGAGTCTCATGTAAATATTTGTGCTATTTTGCTCTACATCAGTACTTCAGGAAGCCTAGCAGTTATGTGGAACAGGAAAATACTGTATCTCGTTAATGTATTTACAAAAGGTTAAAAACCACATTTGGAAAAACATTCCCTTATTCAGATGGCTTAGGTTTGTGTTTTTTAAATACTTTTTAAATTCCAAGTACGGGAATTCTTAATTAATCACAGCTCCTAGTATCGGAAATGCAATTTAGTGCTCAGAAGTCCTGAAAAGCAGATTCCAAGTACTGCATCCTCACAACATGATAATGTCAACCTTTGAAAAAATTCTGGAGAGAAAAACTGAGCAAGCTAACTTCAAAATGAATAGCAGAAACTAATAGTTGTATATGCAGATTCACAGGTTAAAGAAATTGTTCCTTCTTTCTCTCCCTTCCTATTATTGTTGATCGGAACTTACATTAAAAAAATATATATAAATAAAATGGACACAACTTTTTTCTAAGTACTCCATCTACTGTTTCAATTAAATCTTCATTACTTTATCTACAGTTTTAATTTCTTACAGGAACTGGAAATCCTTCATGTTCAAGACGCAGCTGCGGATCCAAGAAGGTAGCTTGCCAGCAAGTCAAATAGGAAAGGTTTTCTGTCAAAAATACTTGCTGAAGGCGAGATTTTTTAGCAAATCTTATAAATGATTTATGGTCACTTGCTAGATATAACTGTAAATAAAAATATATATTAAGGACAGTATAAATATAATAGAAACAGGATATGTAATTTAAAAAAATATTTTTCAACACAAAAATTTGTTCTTGGCTCCTAAAAAATCAGTCTGTCAAGCTAAAGCTACACATACAAAGCCCATAACATAAACCCTATACTGCTGATAAACTCATTAAGTTTATCATTCTATAAACATGTCTATAAACAGACTTTTGAATACTAATTTAAAATTGAATTTTCATTCCAATGATTCTCTCTCACCAAAATGGTTGTTGAGACGGTAACTTCAAAGTTGTGGTGACTTATTTTGAGTGCATATGTAACATGTAATGTCTTATTTACTTCTAACTTGCAGACGGAAACAACGTTAACCTTAAATAGAAATCTGCTCCCTCTGAATGGTAAAATAGTATGTTACTTCTTGTACCTACTATACATTTATCTTCACAAGAAATGAAATCTTCTAATTTCGGATTTATTTAGAGAAAAAACTGCCATCCACCTCCCCCCCAATAATGAATTCTTTCATGATTCACAAACCAATTTAATTTCCTTTTTCTTTTTTAAAATCTCCTGTACCTGGTCACTCTGGCTGACAGCTCCCTAGACCTTCACATCTGATCTCAGGTAAGTTGTATAAACTTTCTAAATAGGTATTTCTAATTTTGATCTATATCTGAATCTGTTCTGTAAAGCTAAGATGTTGAACCACTGCACAGCCTTGCACATAGATATATTTATAGTGATTAAATGCACATTATCAGTATAGACTACTGTTGTAATTTCCAACTTTATTATTGCATTACCATTTGGCCAGAAAACCCTCCTGTTGTTCCAAGACGAAATTTTTGCCCAAATCTAATGGGTTCGCCCTCTGCACTTCCATCAACGCTGTTAAAATTGTAAAAAGAAGAAAGAGATATTCAAATAATCACCTTTAGCATACTTTTTGTTTGCTTGATTTGGCCTATAGTTATGTCTTGTGAAAATACTTTGTAATAAGTTTACTTTTAAAAATAGGTAAAATACCTTAACTGAAAAGACATTTCATACTTGATTCACTGGTCAAAATATTTAACAGAATAGAAACAGACTGAACTAATTACTTTTTATGATGTATTCATTAACATGCAGGGTGGAAAGATAATGTCCAATGAAAAATCAATGAGAATTCAGCACTGACAACCCCTTTAAAAATATACTTAACCTGAAAAATCACAGACTAAAAGCAGAACAGTGCATGTTTTTAATGTAATTTAGCATATGTGGCTAATAATATATGTAACTGATATTCAATAATTTGGTTCATTACATACAAATACATGCTGGTATATCACTATTTCCAGAATTATTTCTGTATTTCACATTAAAGAATCACTAAATCAAATGCTAGACATTCCAAGTGTATTCAGAGTGAAAAACTTAGATTGCTGATGAACTTAATAGTCAGTTAATAAGGGACTCGATAGCATTCAGTGTCAGTAACTCCAAGATCAGACAGCAGCTCAGCAAAAATACTTTGGCTGCAGTTCTAGAAGGCCTAAATTATGCTCTTGGCATCAAAATTCTTTTTTAGATCTAAGCCAAAGAGTTTTGCCCAACCAGGATTAAATGGGTTAGTTTATACTAACTACACTAGTTTATATGCGGAGAAGAATCAAGCCTAATGCATGACCCAAGTTAAAGAGTTTTTCTTCAATAAACTAACCTATTGAAATTCACTTGTATATTAACAAACTTCATTGTATGTTTCTCAAAACAAGATCCTGAAAGCTAACATAGTAATTGAAAACAACTCAAAATAAAGTACCAAACCTCAAGATACAAAAAGTATTTCGACCCACAGGGTCCACGCTCTTGATTGCACTAATTCCACGAGGGGCTTCCAGTGATTTGGCTGAATACAAGGATAGTTCATCAAGATTAATTGCCAGAGTCAGACGGCCACATGCTCCAGGGGAATTTTCCACCGAGGATTTGTTGTCTGGGTGCAGGAGCATCACAGTGTCGCCAAAATGAAGAAATCTATCCTTAGACACTGACAGCTGTATCTAAATTAAAATATATATAGGTTTTTTACAGAATTATCTGAACCTAATATCAGCAGTATTTTAGCATATAAAATGCTAATCCATAGCATTCTTAATACATAAGGAACACTAATAACAGCTATGCCCTTCTATGTGGAGTCATAGAGGATTGACATAACCTTCTTAAAAAATTACCTTCTTGAAAAGATTATCTTGAAGTTTGTTTATTTTCTGTATCAGAAGTTCTCCTCTTTCTCTTTTACGCATAAAATCCCTCAGGAGGTCCTGCTCGCAAAGAAGAGAGAAGGGGCAGACACGTTACGCAGCACTCACAACCTCGGGTTTAAACCTTATTTACAGGATCAGGGGGAGACACCGCGAGGGGAAGCGGCGGGCGAGGCTCCGCGGGAGCCGGAGAGGAGAGAGGGCCCGGCTCCGCCGCTACCTCCTCCAGAGAGAGGTCCTCCTCCCAGTTCCCCACCAGCACCCCGCTCCTGTAGGTGGCCATGCTGTCTCCTAGGCCGCACGGCGTTCCCCGTCGCCATGGCGACCCACTCTAGCCGGCGATTGGGCGCTGGAGAGGCAGAGACAGCCAATGCGCATGAAGGGGCGTGAGGGAGGGGGCGGGCTCTTTCTGCCCAGCGGCGGCGGGGTCCAAAAAGCTGAGGGAAGGAAAGCGGATGGGTGTCCTCGGGGGATTCCTGGGGGGAAAAAAAGAAAAAAAAAGTGCAATAAATGTTAAAACCAGTTCAGATAAGCTGACTGCCCCTCCCTGGACATGCCCCGCGTTGGTGGAGTTAGTGCAAACGGCACACTGGCAGACAGGAGCAAGTCTATTAAGTTTCTGTCCTCTTAGGAACACTGTCAGACTGAGGTCAAGCAGGGTCAGGCCTTGGAAGGTATTAAAAAAAAAAATCCCTTCGGATTTCCTTGTGGTATTGTGCAGTCTGACAGGAGCTCTGAAAGCAAGAGGCCTGCTTTCCCGTGGGGCAGTTAGGCTCAGCACCTTATCACAGAATCATAGAGTGGTTTGGGTTGAAAGGGACATTAAAGATCATCCCAAAGTTCCAATCCCCTGCCATGGGCAGCGTCCCCTCCCACCAGAGCAGGTTGCTCAAAGACCCATCCAGACTGGCCTTGAACACCTCCAGGGATGGGGCATCCACAGCTTCCGTGAGTAACCCATTCCAGTGTTCACCACCCTTGTCGTGAACATTTTCTTCCTGATATCTAAATCTACCCTCTTCCAGTTTGAATCCATTATGCCTCATCCTATCACTACGTGCCCTTGTAAAAAGTCCCTCTCCAGCTTTCTTATAGGCTTCTTTCAGATGCTGGAAGGCTGCTATAAGGTCTGCCTGGAAATTTCTCTTCTCCAGACTGAACAACCCCAACTTTCAGCCTGTGCTCACAGGAGAGGTGCTCCAGCCCTCTGGTCATCTTTGTAGCCTCCACTGGACTTTCTCCAACAGGTCCATGTGCTGAGGACTCCAAAGCTGGATGCAGTACTCCTGCAGGTATGTGCTGAGAGGGTGGCCATGCTGCTGGACCCAAAACAGCTCTTCATCTCCTCACCCTTGTCTGAGGGGTTTCTGATCACCTGGATTAATGCTTACACCTTTTCAGGCATCATTGTACACACAAGTACTTCTGTTCCTGCTTCAGATGTATGATGGTATAGTCACACAAATAGAAGATGCTGAAATTCAAGAGTTTGAGCCAAGCTATAGTCTTAGCGTGGGGCTTTATTTACAGTGAAGTAGTCTTTTGTGCTCTGTATTCATCAGGGAGGTGCGTCAGCTTAATGCACAAATGGGTACTGACACTACAGTATTGGTGAACATTGTGAATCATGGAATAGTTTGGCTTATAAGGGACCTTTAAAGGTCACATAGTCCAACACCCTGAAATGTGCAGGGACATCTTCCACTAGATCAGGTTGCCCAGAGCCGCATCCAATTTGACTTTGAATGTTTCCAGGGATGGGGCACCTACCCCCTCTCTGGGCATCGTGGGCCAGTGTTTTGCAACCCTCATTGTGAAAAAATCTTCCTTATATTTAGTCTGAGTGAATGTATTAGGTGACTATTTTGATTACAAATGTTTTGGGGTTTTATTATTTTAATTTTGAAATCTATTATGACAAGATAGGCTAAGTGAATATGCTATGTGTTTATTTTCCAGGTAGCTTAAGCTAATGGTGCTTAATGCTGCACCTCAATGAAGGTGCAGATTCTTGCACAGGACATTTAATCCCTTACAATATCATGGCTTTCTTGCAAGCTTAATATTGTAAGCTTTTGATGCTGGACAACTTTAAAAGCTTAAAAGGAAATGCTTTTTTGTATAGACAGCTGGGCTGCACGTTATCATCAGCCAGTTTGGACAGAAATTCACATGAAACCTGTTTCGTTTGTGTTTGTTGTTTTTTTTTAAACCAAAAAGTTATTACACAAGAAGTTATTTAGAACATGCCAAATCTTTTAAGGACAAAATTCAATCTATTTTTGTTCAAATAGCACCACTTTGTGGTCAGTCCTGGTAGGTGATGCTTTCCTACACTTAGCTACGTTAGAAGCAATGTTGAAATTGTTTAATTGCAATAGGGAAGAAACTTTGTTCATCTTGGCCGAATATCAAGAGCCAAGCATATTTTGGAAGTATCAGATGTGATTTGAATCTCACGTGTTTTCAGGAAAAAAAAAAAAAAAGGCTTAATTAGTTTCCTGTGTTGCTAGTAATTTCTCCTTAGCAATTAATATTTCATTTATGCTTTTCAGAGAGATAGGATTTTTTTAGGGTGACTGGCTAATCATATTGGTATGCAAATGATAGAGTGGATTTACCACACTTTTGTTCAAACTTAAACAATTTACTTTTGCTTATCTCAATGTGCAATGTCTAAGAAATTTCAAATCTTGGATTATTTTTATTTCAGAGTTAATCTACTTTTATAACAATAATTTATTATTGAATATTGATTTAAAATAAATCTATGTATTATACTCAGCTGTATTATTAAGAATGATAGAATGATATGTGGTTAGAAGGGACCTCTGGAGATCTTCTAGTTCAATCCCACTGCCAAAGCAGGTCCACCTAGAGCAGATTGCACAGGAACATATCCAGGTGGGTCTTGAATGTCTCCAGAGACAGAAACTCCACCACCTCTCTGGGCAGCTGTTCCAGTGCTCTGCCATCCTCAAAGTAAAGAAGTCCCTCCTCATGTCGAGGTGGAACTTCTTATGTTCAAGTTTGTGCCCATTTCCTCTTGTCCTGTCACTGTGCACCACTGAAAAAAAGACTGGCCCCATCCTCTTGACACCCACCCCTTAAGTATTTGTGGGTATTGATCAGATCCCCCCTCAGTCTTCTCCAGACTAAAAAGACCCAAGTCCCTCAGCCTTTCCTCATAAGAGAGATGTTCCAGTCACCTAATCATCTTTGTAGCCCTCTGCTGTACCCTCTCCAACAGTTCCCTATCCTTCTGAAACTGGGGATCCCAGAACTGGACACAGTTCTCCAGATGGGGCCCCATCAGGGCAGAGTAGAGGGGCAGGATAACCTCCCTCAACCTGCTGGCCACACTCTTCTTGATGCACCCAAGGATGACATCGGCCTTCTTGGCCACAAGGGCACATTGCTGGCTCGTGGTCATCTTATTGTCCACCAGGACTCAGAGGTCTTTTTCCTCAGAGCTGCTCTCCGGTAGGTCAGCCCCCAACCTGTCCTGGTGCATGGGGTTATTAATCCCCAGGTGCAAGACACTACACTTGCCCTTGTTGAATTTTATCAGGTTTCTCTTTGCCCAACTCTCCAGCCTGTCCAGGTCTCACTGTATAGTGCCACAGCCTTCTGGTTTGACAGCCACCCCTCCATGTTTTGTGTCATCAGCAACTTGCTGAGGGTACATTCCATCCCTTCGTCCAGGTCATTGATGAATATATTGAAGAGGACCGGACCCAGTACTGACCCCTAGGAAGCACCACTTGTTAGGGACCTACAACTAGATTCTATGCCCCTAATAACAACCCTCTGAGCTCTGTCTTTCAGCCAGTTTCCAACCCACCTCGCTGCCCATTCATCTAACCCATACTTCCTAAGCTTAACCATGAGGATGCTGTGGGAGACTGTGTCACAGCAGCACTATGACACATACATTCTGTCTTGCTGTGTGTAGGTAATATATAGAGTCCACACTAAACTTCCATTGTTTTATAGCCTTATGCACCATCTGTACTTTGCTACTTATAGACACTGATGTGGATACTACATAGAAAGAGGTACTTGTACTCAAAATGTAATTGTGTATCGAAATATCTCTGTGCATTGCTTAGTAGGATGGTGCTGTGGCTGTCCATGTCACCTGAAAGGCTTCTATTTCTGATTGCATAATATTCCATTAAAACAAACAAAGAGAGGTCTCTATAAATGTGTTTGTAAATTGAACATCTTTCCTGCAGGAAAGGCTATTCAACTCAGCTCAGTTTCCTTTTGAGCAGATAAAAATCTATGTTTACTCCTAACAGCTGTTTGCATTATTAAATGCTGTGAAGAAAAGCTGCACTTGTGAAAGAATTGGTCTATGTTTTGTGTGTTGACTTATGCCAGCATATAAATTGAATAGACTTAAAGGTATACATGATTTGTTTGAAACATTAGTATTTCCTTTTTTTCTTTAAGTCATTGTTAAATAAAATTATAGTCAGTGTAATTCCAGAAATACTTCTCCTAGTGTTCTAGAGTTACAGCTCTTTCCCCCCCCCTTTTTTTTTTTTTTTAATGAAAGAGAAGTAGATGGTTGAGAAGACCCAAAATACCAGATAGAGCTATCTAAGCCATTACATAAAATGTTGGGCTACTTAGGCTTTTAATTGCCTCAAGGCTGTTAGTAATGTGTGAGACAGAGCATGTTTTAAATACTGTGATGTATAAACACACTGGAATGTATCAGTAGCACAAATTATTATCATTTAATCAAATCTGGCAAAAAGTGAAGAGTCCGAATGGATGTGAACATAAATTAAGTCCAAGAAAGAGGTGTGACATCTTTATTTAGAGGAAGAAGCAGAGCATTAAGCATATTTCACTGGATGAGTGTTCTACTCATACCCCTGGAACAGGTTGCCAGGGAATTTGTGGTGCCCCATCCCGGGAAGTGTTCAAGGCCAGTCTGGATGGGGCTTTGAGCAACCTGCTCTAGTGGGAGGTGTCCCTGCCCAGGGCAGGGGGTTGGAACTCGATGATCTTTAAGGTCCCTTCCAACTCTAACCATTCTATGATGCTATGATTCTATATACATTCTTATTTCATGGTGGAAAACATGGTTTTTACTTTTATCTGCACTTGGGCAATTTATGATATTCTATTCATACTGAAAAAAAATCCTAAACCAGTGTTTAAACATATGCAGGTTGGATGAGAATTTTTTTAATACCTGCCTTTATTGTCTTGGGGGAGTACCTATGTCTTTTCCTATTATCCTTTGTTTTTTCTATTGAAAATTATGAGTATGTCGGTTTTGATTAACAGTACAGACTAAATAATACTGCACGGCAGTAAAATATATGTTCTTCAGGACAATTTGTTTCCTTTCATTTTATTATTTCACACTAGTGTTATTCTGACATGTGCCATCGATCAGAGTATTGCTATAATTTTTCTTTGCTGTTATTGGGTTTTTGGCTATTACAATGATTAATCTGCTTGTTAATGATATAACTTAAATTTCTTATTCTAACCTATTCCCCAAACACTCATCATGTTCACGGAACAAAAAAAAAAAATGAAGTATTTTATGTGATAAGATTTAAGGATTGTTGTTTTGCCAGACACTTGATGTCTGATGTAACGCTTGTTGCTGAGGAACAATCAGCCTGTTCATGGTATAGTAATTTCTGAAACGTACTAATCCATTGAACAGGCCTCTCAGTCTCCCTTTTACAAGGAAGGCAGGATGTCTGTGTGCTCTATTGGCAGTAAGTTGCTGATGTAGGTACTCAAGTTAAAAGTTTCCCAGTATTAGATCCGGTTGAGGACATCCAAAATGGCTATGATTGCTCACTTGGAGCTTTATAACTAAAAGATTCTGCTTAAAAGAGAGGGAAGGGAGAGGGAATAATTTGCAATGTGTCTAAGACTGCCAAACACTTGCCAATTAAATTTTGGATTGAGTTATCCACATCCGCACGGTATTCTCATTCTACTGGTCTCTAATTTAGACTTGTACAGAGCATGCTGTTTTGAGAAATTGCTGTATAATGGAATATTTTTTCTTCAAATTGAGCTGTTTCATCATGATTGATCATACTAGCTATTTGAAGAGTTTCTCTACTGCCTGGATGAATCTTATTCAGGAGGTGGGCTTGAAAAAACACTAGAGCTCTGAATCTCTCAGAAAAATCATTTCAGGAACAGTAATTTATAAAAAGAACACAGAAGTATTAAAGTATGCCTCCAAGGAATAACATAGTCTTTTGCAAAGGGATCCTTCTTAACTCTGAAGAAGCTGGAATACTTACATGGGCAAGAAACAGATCAACTGAGAAATATTGTGTTAAGCAGCACAAACAGAAACACCATTAACAAATCCATCTTGCTTCTTATGTTTATCTCTTCACAGGACTGTGCACTATGTATGTCTACCTTCAGGCAATTTAAAAATTCTTGTTTTTCAAGCTATGGAGTATTTATCCAAGGTATCATGACGAGAACAATGAGAGTGGCTGTGTCATTGAGAAGGTGAAATGTTTATATTTAATTTGCAGTGTTTAATGTACGTCCTACATTAAATGTACAGCTACATCTCAGCTGACTCCTTTTAAGCACTACTTGCCAGGGACCTACTTGAAGAGACTTTTGTTAAGAGATGTTCCACCCTACGTCCAATATATCGAGTGCATTTACTGAACTACAAAGTTCTGTCATCACCCACAGGCACTGACACAAAATCATTGTGGGTGAGGCGTGGTCCTATTTATAATGGGTGGAAATCAGGTCATTGTCTCTCTTGTTTACTGATCTGTTTAAACTTTGGTTTCCATGCATACTCATGCTTGAGATTTTGAAATTTGCTTTTTGTTAGCGATTTTTGCATATAAAAAGCAATAGCGTGATTATTTGTAGGGGGGAGAAAGCAGCCCTGAACCCCATGTCTTTAGCTGATTTTGAGAATAGGGGTTGTTCAAACATACAGTCCTGCCAATGTGAACCTACTGCTCTTGAAACTGAAAAGAAACATTTTTGCATGACCTCTTGTGAACCCAGGCTTCAGCTACAGATAGTGCTTATGGGTTGCCTTTGCTTCCCTGTTTAGCATTGCCTGCAGCATGACCCTTATCTTCTATCGTGAATTGTCTATCAATCATGGCCCAGTTCTGTCACTTCTCTCCTTTTAGGTTTTACTCTCCTGTGATGAAAGTGCCAAGATAGAAATCAGTCTGTTCCCTTGGTTTTCTACAGTGGAAATACCTGCTTCAGACTCTTGAAACAAAGTAATCACATTTACAAATAGCACTAGAGATGCAGGACAGGCTTTTGCTAAATATGCTTATTAGAAGCTGTATCCCTCTGGGCCCACCTCAGAAGTTTATTTGTGGTAGCCAAGGTTTAGAGGTAAAGAAATGTTAGAGATCAGAATACTTTACTTTGGTTCAAATGAGACTGTATGCTACACAAAATGTGTTAAGAAGCAGGAACAGAAACTGACTTACGTATTTATACCACAAAACATGAATCAGTTAAATATTTCTGGCATAACAAAAAGGAACATGATGAGAATCTTTTGTCCTAAGGGGAAAAGAACATGTGCATTGTAACTGTTTTTAACATTTTCTGCCACCATTCCACTATTTATGGTTTTGATTTGGATGACCTTACTCTGGCAGTGTATTCATGTCAGACATCACGGCCTACAGAAAATATTTTATACGTCTGAAGACCCTGGCAACTGTTCTAATTTGAGACTCTGAATGTTTTGGTATTTCTGTGTTGCTGTTGGTTAGTAAATTAGCACTTCCTAGTTGGTAGCTTTTCTTTGAGCTGTGGGAGAGAAATGCTATTTCAATACAATGCTGAAGACTCAAGGAACAGACATAACTCAAATAATGTAATAATTTTTTAAAATACTAAAATAGCCATGGCAAGGAGAAGCATTATTTGCTAGTCCAAAATGAAAAGCAAGACCATTCATTCCTTGAATACCTGTTCTGGGGAGAAATAACTTTCTTGCTGAAATAACTTTTAAGTATTGGTAAGTGTCCTGCTCTTTTTTCTTTTCAGGGAAATGGAATGATACAGAATTGGTGATTTTTCTCCAAGTTTTACCTGAATCCCCCTGAAAAGAAAGGGAATTAGTGTAAAAGCAAGTGTTAGGGCTCTTCAGAAAAGAGGCAGAATATCTGTCCTCAGGAATAGTACTTTGTGCTCTCGGATGGAAGTGCTGCTCTACCGGTGTGTGTATTTCTCCCACAGAACACTGGGCAGCTTCCACAAGGGGGTGTCTGTACTCCCTTCTGGGTAAAGAGAGCCCCCGAAAGCACCACTGAACTGCACTTCTGTGTCATTATGCAAGGAAACCAGGACTAAGTTTCGCTTTGGAATAAAAGATGTTTAAAAGGTGTTATTTACATTCATTGAGAAAATGAAAGCGTAGCTTTCCTGCCTCCTTCAGCCATGTCTCTCATAGCAGAAAGCTACTTTCCATAATATATGCAGAATAATTAGAAGGTAAATATACATTATGAGGATCACCAGGCCACATGCAATGCCATTATTTAAAATTTTGGAAATCTGTCTTTAAGGGAGGAAGTAGATATACAAAAGAATGCAGAGAGACATTGTAATCCATACAATTTATTCATATCTTACATGGTTCCTTAGAAACTTTGTTTAATCTTGGTAGGAATTACTGAGGAGTAAGTAATATCAAATAAATGCAGAAGTTTTAAGGTTATTTAGCTTTTTAACTACTGCTTTCATATGGAAAGTGAAACACTGGCAGCTTTGAACAACCTTAACCAGTAGTAACTATAGGAAACGAGAAATGAAAGAAAATTAGTGATATTAGTGATATAAAAATTAATAGGCTATATTTAATACGAGGAGAAGCTGATAGATTTATTTTTTTTTATCTTGTTGCAAGATACACCACTGAAGTAAAGGGGCATGTTGCATAAGATGGTAATCAAAGAGAGAATACATTTGCATTTAGCTCCATTTTACAGAGTCTTTTGACATTAAAAACTGTTCTGTCTCTTACAGAAGCCATGTGGGGATGCAGTTCTCTATGAAGAACAATCACAAAATCCAAAAAGGACTTTCTAATCTCTCTTGATCCTGGCAAAACTTAAAGCAGCAATGGTGTCTTACAGAAGACTAGCATTATTTCCCATCATGTAACAGGGTATGTAAATGATTTGGTAAAGTCAAGTTTGAGATAAAAAAATTTTGAATAGAAATTGAGGTAGTCATGCAGGAATGCAAATTCCTAGGCTTATGAGTACAAATATGCAATTAGGGCAACGATGCAGGCTTATAAATCAAAATATTAGGGAATGTGCAAAATAAGAAACATCAAAGGACTAGTTATATTAACAAAAGAAATTTCCAATCTAGGCCACTTGCATATGATAAACCTTTGGGAAACAGAATACATTCAGAAAGGAGAAATGTGCATTAACCTCAGAACACCAGCTGGATCTGAACACTGTCAGTAAGGAGAGAGAAAAGATTGCCTCTTAGTGGCTGGATGGAGGAATAAGGGGCATTCTTCTGATTCTTTCAGACTCAGGGCACAATGGAAAAATAAAATCTGACCATGTGGTTCTGGTTGATAAGGAATGCAAAAGTGTTATCATAACAGAGAAGGAAGCTTTAGAATAAACATTCCCCCCACCCCTCCTTTCTCTCTTCTTCCATTGTTCTGCTCCTCTTAAATTCCATTTTATTTACTTCTGCCACCTCTCAAGTTTTCTTCATTCACTTTGTTTTTTCTTCCTAATCACCTATTTTATAGTGTATGTCAAGGCTACTTGTCCCCTTGAGAGTTCCAGATGAGACTCTACTCAGGTAGAGTTACAGGTATTTTTGCTGATAGGAATTCCTGCAGGTACTTACTAAGTATCATACATATTCTTGTTATTTTATCTTTTTTTTTTTTTTTTTTTTTTTTTATAATGACTGCTCTCTTTTCCTTTCCTCCTGTGCTCATTTGTTATACCCTGTCCAAAATGTAGACGACAATAAAATTGAAGAGCAGTGCCTTAATCTGTTCTGAAAGGTATATTGAAAATCCTGTAGTTTCTCACATATATTTTATAAATATATCCCATTTGGGAGTGTATTTATAAGTAAGTGTTTCTGTAGCAAGTTCTGCTGGCTGCATCTTATATATTATGAAGCATGAAAGTGACTAAAAGAGACAACGAGTTGTGGAAATTAGGAGTGGCTTTTCACAAGTTGCAGGTACATCCCATGATTGGGTGAAGTTTGGCTAGTTTTTTTCATAACAACATTACATACTTTCCTACTCTCAGGACAAGTCTTTTTAATATACAGTCTGCATTGTCTTATAATGATTTTTAAATCTGTTTTCCTTCCCCAAAATTGTTTGTGAAGTTTTGCCAAGGAAAAAAAAAAAAGAAAAAAAAAAAAAATCAAACAATCAGAGTAAGCATGTATCCGAAAGAAGAAACAGTTGCAACATAGAATGAGTATGATTCTTCTTCCTGTGCACACCTAGGAAATACAAACCCAAGACCTGCAAACAAGTCATTAGGAATAGCCCCGGCCCTGGTACACTTTTAGCAGAAGCTGGTCAAAGTAATGAGCTTCAGTCTGTAAAATCATGAGGGATGATTCTGTTCCCATCAGCAGGAAAATATTTTGGAAGCCTGGCAG
Organism: Scolopax mira; assembly: GCA_004320125.1. Lineage (NCBI taxonomy): Eukaryota > Metazoa > Chordata > Aves > Charadriiformes > Scolopacidae > Scolopax > Scolopax mira. The sequence goes on from BJBW01000930.1 coordinate 32,748, forward strand.
CATCTGTTACTCTTTAATTTTTTTTTTTGCATGTTGTATTTTGTGTTGTTAGGAATCCTGCACGATTCCAGTTAAACTTGGAAAGCTGCGGTACAGCTTCATTGCTCTAACAACTTCTGCTGCTCCTGTAAGATGTTTATAGTTGCATGCCAATTTAGCATGCTTAATTTACTCCTAAGGTTCACTGTTCTCATTGTTTTACATATCCTGGCATGGACCAGTCACTCATTTAATTTATTCCTTTGTTAGCCTATGTCCAGCTGGTGAACTGGTAATCCTAGCAAAGGCTATCAAATGTGCCAAAAATTAAATAAGATTTTTCTTCAAGAAGTAGTATACAAGAAATTTAACTACTCTATGATATCCTTCTTCCTTTAATGACAAATAAATCTAATAATAATCTGCTTATGTTGCATAGCTGTGCCTCCTTCAAAGCATATTCAAGATGAGCTAGAGGAACTTCAACAGCTTAGGAAAGCAGCTATTTGTGCTTTACAGGTAGAGAAATTGAGGTAGGGTGAGCAGCTACCATATATAAATTTATCATGTACTTTCAATTTCTATGCTCAAGAATACAAAGGTGTCCCAATGGGGTTCGAAGACTCTCCAGCTATTAGAGATTCTCTGCCTTCTCAATATGCTAAGTGATAAAAGCAGTCAATTCTAAATTTCCATCAATGCCTCACATCACTCTATTATACTTACATACAGTCATAAACAAATTTTTAATTGTCTATGGAAATATAAATATGTAAATAATATTTTAATCATTCCCTCCATTTTCCTTTCTCGCTTTCACTTCAGTTTTGTGCTCAGTGTTCTTTTCCTTTTGCATTTCCAACCTTTTCCCCTATGTATTTTATAACATGTCCTCCTTTATTGTGTCTTCCTCTAACAATAACATACCAGTGAGATGTGTAATCTTTCAGTGTGAGGAAATATTTTTTATAACCCAAAAATTATGAGTTGGAAAATAATGAGGAAACATTATGCATATTGAAAACTCCAGGAGTTTGGGGACCATAGACCAAGCTACCAAACTCCAGTGAGTGTTCTCTGAGCATTCAGCCATTTTAATGTTTTCAAATTGAGGTCAGGCAGCACAGAGGACCAACTCCGAACCGTCATCTTTACATTATCAGGTCAGTTCTTAGAGCTGGAAAAAATTTCCATCAGAGGCCTCAGCCTTACTCACATCTGAGACAAAAAGAGGATATTTGGTATACTGAATAATACATGTTATCCCAATAGGTATGTGAAAACCTATTTTGCAAATTTTATTGGCAATTATTAAAATGATTGTTGAGACAGGGTGATAAATTTTGCATTTTTTTGGTCAGATGTAATAAATTAACTTCTTCTATCTGATCATTTTCATCGTTAGGATTACTTGCAGGCTTGGAAAGAGAAGTCAGCTTGTGAGAAAAGAGATTTTAAGGGCAGTTTTCTTCCAGCAGAGTCATAATCTCCTAGTAATTTAAGATAGGCATTTCAAAACAGGATGTCTAAGTGGTACCTGGAGTTGTCCAAATTTTTTTGTGTTGTAGCTAGGGTAACAATGTTTATATGCATATACCAGTCATTAGTGTGAAAAGGAAAAAAAAGCAATTCAAAGGACTGTAATTAAAAAACCATCACCCTTACAGTAATTTTTGTTACCCAGACTGTTATCCATATTCATGCTTGTCACTAGAATAAGCTTGCTGGTAGCAGATGGAATTTTGCAGTGGTCTTACCAATTTTTTTTCAGCAATATGTTATTCTCATGTATTCCTGCATTGTCCTCATCCTCAGGCTGTGACATGGTATTATCCTGAATAATAATTTGTGTAATTTCTGAAAAAAAGTACTGAAGTACATTTTTTAGACCTCAGCTGTCTAGACAGCTCAAAGGTCTAGAGACAAAGCAGTCACTGGAGGCAGTGACAGAGAAGTTGTATGGACATGAAGGGTAAAGACTGGAAATTTGGAAAGGGAAGTTGAACTCTGTAAATGAGATTCAAAGAGAAGATGAAATATCATGAATGTCAGGCAAAGTAAATGATAATTCCAGCAACCTTGTGGATACACTGGAGAACATGGCAAGGATTTCAGGAAGGAAGAGGAGGCAGTGAGACAGAATGATTTTTCTCAGTGTGGTCAAAAGCAAATAATGTCTTGGTGTTTTTTTATAACAGTAGATATTCCAGAGCACCCTGGTTCTTGGAAATGTATTGTGCTGCAGGTTACACTGGTTACGTCTAGAAATTTGCTGAAGGTACTAGTAGGAAAATATTGATTTAACGGCAGCCTGTCCTGCAAATAAGGGTTATAGCACCAATGTGTAATTAATGCCAAATGTGTCATCATGTCTTAGTCACTGAAAGCAATTTAAGAAGGATGCCTGGTATTTCAGTGAATAAAATATCATTTCACCCTAATTAGACTCATTTTACTGAGGACACTGGTTAAATTATATTAACAATTCCTCCCCCCTTCGATATTGTGACAAAGAGAACAGAACATATAATAAATTCTACACAAAAAAAAAGAATCATCCATCTGCTCTGATTTTAATTCTTTGTTGCATGATCAAATGCAAAACAAGCTCTGTTGAGTAGCTAGCAATGCAGATATTCAATGTGCCTTTGTCTCCAATGGATAACTGGTAGTTTTGTTCGACAACCATTATGGGAAAATGTTTCCCATCATTGTTAATACCAGGGCAGTTCCTGGTAGGAGGTCCCCTGTAGATAAAGCTGCTCTGCCTGTGAATATTTTCTCTCTGTCTTTTAGACCCTTGGTAAGCTAGTGAAGCATGTGCAGTTGCACAGTCTCCTTTCAGTTTGCACCAGCTTTGGCTTGATTGAGGTTGGCAAGGTGGGTAATGAAAGAGACCTGAGGTATGTGGAAGTTTTTGTTTCGTATCTCAGATCACTCTGATGTGGTAACACCATCTTTAGGGAAAAAAAAAAAAAAGTAAGCCTGTTTCTTGATCCTGCATCCCTCCAATTTTTTCTCCCTCAAAAGTGGTAACTCGTTCATTGCATTCAATGATTCTTAGAACTTGGGGCTGTGAGTAATCAACATGTTATGTTTTCCTTATTGCGTATATTGCTTTAAATGTGACATTTTTATTTTCTGAAAGCACCTAGAGTCTTAGGCTGTATTGAAGTAGTCAGTGAGCTTACAAGTAGTGAAGGAACACTAGCCAAATAAGAAGTGAGCATAAATATCCTTAAAGCTTTTAGCCTTGCAAATGTGTGAAGTAAACATTTGTTTCAATCCTCCAAAAAGCAGAACTGAGCTAGCTCATGCATTTTCTATGTGTACTTTTCAGTTCATTCATTTATCTCTTTATATCTGCTGACAACTGAATTCATACTTTATTGTTACATTAAGTCAAGTCAATTTTTATGCGGGTTTTGGTTTCTTGTACTCATGAGTACTGCATCTTCAGCCTTTTGTTGTTGTGGAAAAAAGATTTCCTTCTTAAGGTGTTCTTTTGTGAGACCTGGGTAGACCTGAGCATTCAAAAAGGAAAGAACAAAACCAGAAGAGTTGCAGACTCTGAATTATGCCTTTCTGTTTTACTATTATAATTTTCACTTGCAATGTCAAAATCATACAGTCTCAAAAGAAATAATTTTTTGTTGTTGTTTTTTAAGTCAGTTTGAAAATGCTAGCATCAGGGACTCTTTGATAAGCATGGGCACTGAACAAATTAAGAGTTTTAAAACCCTTGATCGTGTTAAGTTTTACTAAAACTTCTGTAAGCTGCTGAGCTGTCCCTGGAGTAATACATTAACAGCCCTCTCCATTTTGCAGATCAATTTACTTTAGGATTGTTTAGCCTTCTCGGCTGCTTTCAGTGATAATAAAATAAGTTTAGTGCAAGCAATATCTTCTGTTAAATCCTCCAGGTACATTACTGTAGATATTTTGTCCATTGCTTTTTCATGTAGGGGAAGCATAGTTCATCTATTTCTTCTATCTCTATCAGCCAGGTCCAGTCCTACATGCACCTTCTGTATTTTTCTTCCAGCTTTTGGAATAAAGTTGCTGCAAACTAACTAATGTATGACCTAGACAGTAGGCCTATTACCCTGCTTGTGTTTGTAATTACACAAAGCCCAGCTGACTCAGGTGTAAGAGTGATAGCTGGACCAGCAAGTTGTGTTGTGAGGCCATATCTAAAACCAAAGTGATTTATAGGTTTGACAGCAGACTGAGTGGTTCAAATATCAATTCCGTGTGCCATTCAGTTCATTGTGATTATTTCTTAGATGTTGCCTAGTCAGTAGTTCAGATTTGAGTGCTGTCCAAAGACAGAATTCAGGCTGAGATCGTGTTAATTTTTGTGGGCTCTGTAAAATCAGTTGCTGTGAACAGTCCACGTCCTGGAGAGGAATCACTGCAGCGAACACTGTCAATTCCTGTGTTCCAGATGATAATCCCGGTTGAAGAGGGAGAAAATGGATTGGGAGGTACAATCCTATCAGGTCAGGACTGGAGTTTCACGGAACAATGTTGTGGAAGAAACTTTGTTGCCCGTTCTGCTTGTGTTAAAAGAGGACTTGGGTTCTAACGTTATGCTGCCATGAATTTAAAGCAGCTGCTAATCCATTTGGAAAGGTGAAAGCACAGACAGTTGTGGATAAAGCAATTTAAAGAAATTATTGTTTACCTTCCATCTTCCATCATATTATAAGGAGACAGATTTCATAAAGCTGCACAGCAATTTACTTTTTTATATTTAAAAAAAAAAAAAAAAGAATTACAGTTTAGATTGGAAAAGTACAAGCAAGTGCTTATTCTTTGACCTTGAACCCTTGAAGGGAGCCTCTTGCAAGCGCTGGCAAGGTCTTGCTGAGTTATAACAAGAGACCTGTCAAGCAAGAAAGTGCATTCCTGGGGCTTCCTACTGCCCAGGAAGATTTGGTTACTGGAGAAATTAGAGCTGCCAGCTGTGAGCGTGCCTTGTGGGAGAAGACATGTTAAGAGATGAACTGATGAGGGTTTTTGAATGAAAATCAATTGTCTGGAAATTGCCATTAGGTGATGATATAGTGTTTGATAGCAAAGGGGTCTAAGAAGAAAGTTATCTACATTAGCATTTTGGTTTGAAGACATAGCATTGTTTTGAAGTAAATACCAGTGTAGTGGATCAGTTTGCAGAATAGTTTTGGCGCATGTGAGCTAGACTGTTCTTGGAGAAAATTAATCAAAAAACTTCACTCTAGGTTTGCACCTCATTTTCTCCAAACCCTGATGGGGAGAAACCCTGATGGTACGTTGCAATTTGTACCAATGACTGATCCTTTGGCTGATGTAAAACCATACATGTGGGAGACATTTCATCTGGGGACCAGACTAAATCTAGTCCAAAGTGAAACCCTAGAAAATAGATTGTGTAAGCATAAAGGCTTGAGAACAAATTCTTTTGGTGTACTGATCCATTCCTATTGTGCCCAAATTACTTGCTAATGTAGACATAATACATGTTGACAAACTGGCAGTTATTCAACTCTGGTTTTATCTTTGATTCTGAGAATTAGTCCAAACCTCTGCTTTAGTGCTTTCTGGTAGAAAAACAACAGTTAAGCAACAGTTTCTGCAAACCAGGCTGACCATGCATTAGCCTTTTAGCAGGAACTCCTCAGTAGAAAGATATCCGAGTCACCCACCCAACCGTAGACTCAGGAAAGGACTTATGGAGCCTGCCCTAAAATTCTGGATTTAAGTGCTTTGTAAATTGCAGCTGAAAAGATCAACACTGCAAAGACACAATCCTAAAGACTCCCCCCCACATCACTCATTCCCCTGCTCATCATTCCATTTTCCCTCACATTTTATCATTTAAAGGTGATTGATTGATTTAAACAGACAGAAGAGAACAAAATACCACTAGGCAGAAATCAATCTGTCTGCACAGAAGCTATTTTTAAAGCTGTTTAGAATAGCACACACTTTTTCCTGAAATATGTTCAAAGATCATCATTCATAAGACAGAACGGTGTGTGTCCTCATGTCATTTCTGTTTGATATTTTGGATTTCAGAGAAAACAGGAGCTGCTTGGGAACTAAGAATTGCTAAAATTATCAACATGCTATCATTCGAACTCTTGAAAATGCCCATAAAAATGACATGTCAGTAGTGGATTAACATTAAAAACTCTGGTATATAACAGGAAATGATGCTTAAATCTGGGAAAAACAATAGGCAGTATGAGCTTTTGTATCTGGGAAGGATTTCCTTATTTTATATTTGCTTGTAAAAATGGCAGGAATTTTACTGAAACATACGGGACAGTTTTAGTGATCTACATGTCTGAGAACTTTCTCTGGTTGCAAAAATAGCAGGAATTTTATTTTTAAAACTTAAATAAAATGCTACCTAATCTGTCCACAGAAACTTCTATTTCTACCCACTGCATTCAGATCTATTAAACTCTAATATTCCCCAATCAGATGTGTAACAATGCTTCTGGTTTTTGAAGCCAAATGAATCATACACTCTGGCATACCAACCAGGTCTCAAGGGGCCGGAGTTCTTTCTTACTTCTAAAGAAATTTAATGATTATTTTAAATCTTATTCCCAAAATTAATCTGGATGTGTAATCTGTTTGTGTCAGAACAACAGCAGTGGTGTGAGCAGAAGTTCTAATTGTTATCTTAATTCCTTCTGTCTCTGGGTACTAATTGAAACACTTAGGATATGCAATCTGTTTTCATTAAAACTATTCATCTGAAATCTGTTTACAGTTCTTTTCTAGTATAGCCTTGAATTCACCATTCATGACTATTTCTTGGCAGTGATATATTGTTATTAACATTCTGCCTTTTCTGTTTGGGTACTGCAGAAATAACTGAACTGGCCAAACCCCTCTGGGTAACAGATGACAGCAACGTGAAAAAAGCCAAATGTCTGAAATGAAAGCCCTGGAATGGGGAAATCAACAGATTGCCCAGAATCACACCTGAGCCATGCGTGGGTCAGCCAAAGGTCTGAAAACTCCGGTGTGACTGAGTTTTACTTGGGGGATCTTTTTTAGACATTCATTTTTCACATACATGTCATAATAAATTTATGCTAATGCGAAATACTGTGGAGAAACCAAGGCCTCTAGGACTATATGTGTTTTTCTGTTTGCCATGTTTGTGAAAATTTATCTTTTTAATTTTTCAGAATTCAAATTTTTTTACCCAGTGGCACAACTATGTCTATCCTTTTAAGCCTGTTTTGTGATTTTAACTTGGTTTCAAGAAGAAACTGATTAGGTTTTCTTTGAGTTTTGCCCACTTGGATCCTACCACTGCTTATAGCAAGATGTTATATCTTCTGAAAAATAATATTTCCAACAAGTACTGGAAGGGAATTGGTAATTTGAATTTCAAGGTCAATAGTACCTTTTGTGCTTTGAACACCTATTGATGCTTGGTGCTGCTGCTCTCTACAGGCCAGAATATGGGTTTAAAAAGACAGCAAGCTAAGAATCCTAACCATTACTTAATGACCTACACACAGTGACTGAAGACATGGTGCTACTGGGAAATTAATCAATTCTTTTAGTCCTTTCATAATTAGGTTTGCAGCCTTCAGGGAAGAGCTATGGTTAGGAAGATAGAGAACATAGGGCTTCTAGAAGAATAAAAAAGAAGCCAACCTTGAAAATAGCCATTAATTTATCAGCTTAATTAAAATCTAAATATAAATGCCAACCTGGCCCCTCTCTGCAGTCTAAATACTCACTTTGCTGTATTTTGGCTGCTGGTAAGAACCAGAGGCCATTGAGGCAGCTGCCAGACAGGCATTTTCATACCACTATTTCCTAGTGAGTGCTCGTTTGCTTAAGGGAACCTGAAAGCTCCCAAAAATTCTACGCCCACTTCCATGTTATGCTTTCACATGGAACAAAAAAAAATCTCAGAAAAAGATCACATCACTTTCTGTCCCATTTATAGACCTAAAACCGGACAAAGAATGATGAGAAGATGCAATGGGTCTGTTATGAAGTTTCCTCTTCTAAACCACAGAGCAGTTTCAAAGGATTTGTGCAAAGCTGAAGGAGAGAGTGATTAGCTCAGGACACAGCACAGAGCAGTATGATTTGCGTTGTTCCAGCAGACCAGGGTCAGCAGCCTTGCATGCTTGCCAGACAGTATTTTCTTTTCCCAAATTAGAAGTTGAGTGTGCCAATAGTAGGTTTCCTGGTTAATTCTGAACTGTAAATTGAGGGAGAGCCAGGTGCCCTGGCCTCATCCAGAGTCAAGATAGAGGTAATCAGGGAGTCCAAGATATCTCACTGCCGTCAAATGCAGCAGGAGCTGTGAACCCCTGATTGCCATACAAGGTCAGTCAGTCATTGGTGAGAGTACCCCAGAAGTCAATCCCTCTATTACAGCATCTGGGTTTAAAAAGAAAGCTTAACTTTTCGAAAATCAAGCAGATATTTTTTTTCTAACTGAAAGAAAAAAATAGGAAAAAACCCCAAAACCCCAGCACTATGGGTGTGTGCAATATCAAGAAGTGAAAATATATGCCATTAAAAGTTAAAAATTCTCACTTTGAGACCTCCTTCAGTTATGAAAAAAGAAGCAAATTAAATCTGATACTCCTCTGCTAATGGACTGAAACATTAGCAAAGTTTCTTTTTCAGTTCTTGATAGTCCTTCAGTACTCATGTGACAGATATTCTCAGCCCAATCACTATCAGAGACTCGTTTGTTTTGTATGTGCATAAAATGATGTCTCACAAGGTTTGGGGGTATGGAATGAATGTTACATATTAATGTACATGCTAATATTTGAAGAACAGAATGAACAGCTCACTTCCTGGAGGCATCAGCAAGCTTTATTTGTAAATTTTTTCAGTGGTATCAGACATGTGGAATAAATTATCATAAATTGCTTGTGATTAAATGTAAAGTACCAGGAGGATTTGCAATAGTTAATCCCTTTATTTCTGTGGTCTGTGAAGAGCAAATTAAGCTGAAGACTAATATGTAACTGGTTTTCATTAAAAGTAATGCTCTTATATTATAGTATTGTTTTGTTTAATTATGCAACATAATTTTAGAAATAAGCTTTGGGAATAAGGCAGTTAATAATGTGTACTGGCCTATAACTACTGCTATTCTGTATAAACTACAAGTAGCAAAAGTAGAATTAGAAACATGAAGACTTGCTCCAACATTTCATAATATTTTAAATCTTACTTTGTACTAATATATTGCATGGCTATGGCCATAAGCAGAGTTTTCCCCTAAATTCAGCTGAAACAAGCTTCTATTACCATATATTTTTAGTTCAATAAAGTTTTGGGAGAGAGTTTTGGTTTCTATTTAACTAAAATAGGTGAATTTCTGATATCTGAAAGGATTTCCTGAGGTAAATGTGACTCTATGTTAAAAAACCCAAAGACCTCAGACAACATGAAGTGAGATTTTGTTAGCATGCAAAAGAAATTCCTCAATTTTCTGTGAAGCTGTACCCCTGAACACTTTTTAAAGGCACATTTGTTTGGAAATCAGTCTTCGTATGTTATATACTACACATTAACATGGCTTTGTCTGAAAATTCACAGGAATTCCTATGGCTTGTATGCCTAGTTTATGGCACAGTGAGATAAACATGAAAGAGACCAACAGGACCAGTACAGTGTGGAGTTTATCCACTATGGTGTTCTTGGGTGTGCACTGATTCACCTACATGTCAGGAGAACATCTATTTCCTGGGTTTTAATTTTGATTTCAGCTATATTCACTTCCCAATATCATGAAATCACAATACTTTCTCTGTGGACATCTCTGTGTATTTTAGTTATTGCCTGTTTTGGGGAGAGACAGTGAATGGAGTGGGAGAACCAGAGAATAGCTGTTTAGCAATGTACTACTCTACGCTGGCCCCATTTCAGCTATTTTTTGTTTCATTCTTGCTATTGAGAAGTGAAGCTGAAATTCTTTCACAATTTATTTAAAGTACATTTGCTTCATTGCTCCCACTTGCTATACAGAAATGTGAATTAAAGATGAACAGAAAGAGAAAGCAAGAAGAAAAAAGTAGATGCACTTAGTTTCTCATTTGGTTCCCTCTTTCTTTCTCTTTCTTCTCCTTTTAGGTACCTACCAAAAGAGCAGTTCCCCCGATGTTTGGCATGTAAATGGTGATGAGATCTGGGCAAGAGATGTTGTCAAGATGGTGTTCTCCTTCGGTGGCAGAGAAGGGAGTTCTGAATTGCTGGTAAGTTCTCTCTGTCCATACAGCAGTCCCATCCTGCTGCCTAAGCACGTTCTTTCCCCATAGTCCCTGTAAAGGCACAGAGTTAAGTGGATTATCTACATGGCTGCAAGAGTTTAGAGGTAAACCTCTAAGCTTGCAATTCCATGAGGCAAGGTGAGCTGATCTAATAGTTTACCACTGCCCAAAGAATAATCTTGTTCTTTTGCTCCCAGCTAACCCCCACCCAGCGCCTACTCTGCCTCTGGTCTAGCCCTTGCCAGACTCCTCCGTGAGCCACTTCAACCTGTTCACCCAGCATGAAAAGGGCAGGATTTACTTGAGTTAATAAACGGAATTGCTTCATGCAAATATTTGATTAGTGTCATGGTTCAGGCAACGGGCAAGGGTGGGACCACAGCAGAGAAGAGAGGAATGGCATAAGGAAGAATGGAAACTGAATCTTTCACTATTTTTTTTTTTTTTGGTTTTGCGCAGATTCTTGTGAAACTGCACCATGAGGTACAGCTGTTATTTATTTGGCTTTTTTTTATTGAGGAGGAAAGTAGAAGTGTTAATTCAGATAACTGGAAAATCCTGTGTTGTTAAAGGGAAAGCAAAAGGTAGTGGAAGAGTATGGGGGAGGATGCTTTGGGTTGGTAAGCGTGCTTCTTTTTTGCCCTGTTTATAGTAAACATCCTTTTAAATAGGTGCCAAGATAATGAGGCAAAGGCTTTTCTTCAAGTCAGTGTCATTTCTCTGTGTGTGTCAGGTGATACCTTTGAAACACTGACTCGGTATGGAAGAATCAGAAGGCTGGCCTAGAAAAAGGGGAGAATGTGAGCCCACATCCTTCTTGACAAGGGAGAGCACTGGAATTGCAAGAAATCTCTGAATTAAGGTCAGATTTCCCAGTGTATGTCTTCTTTTTCCATCTGGAAATTTGTTTGCTGGAGGAATTTGAGCCTTTTCTACATTTGTCCAGGATTTGTGGATGTTCAGTAGATTAGACAGGGACACTGTGCAGCTTGGAGATTCCAGACATGTTCATTTTACATGATCATAACAAACACAGAGCACATTTGCAGTAAATCAGATGGGTTTTGGGCAGCATCACAGAAGCTAGCTGTGGAGCTAATATGAGTATTCTTGATAATTCCAACAGGATCCAGAAGCACTGGACTTAAGTATTTTATAATAAGCATGTAATTTCCAATGCCCATGAAATCTGACAGCCCAGTCCTGCTGTAGAGAATTGTGGGATTGTGACACAGGGAATAGGAAAGACTGGAAACAAAACTTGTAGTATTGGTATGTGCAGTGAGCCTGGCCAAAACACAAAACGTGCCACTTTTTGCAAATAGAACTTGCTGAAGGCTGTGAACATCAATTCAACAGAAAGCAGGTTTTCCTGGAATGCAGGACATTTTTTCTGCTTTTCCACAAATTTTTCCCAATTTGTTGTCCTTTTCTGTAGGTACCCCCCGTTCTCAAGCTCTGGTGTGCGGTTCAGTGTGGCTGAACCTTGGGGAACAATATTGCTTATAGCTTTTGCTACAGGGTTTCTGTTCCATGGCACTTTATACATCCTTCCCCCCAGGACCCACCCTGTCTCAGCGTTGAAGGTGGCACATAGCAGCAGTCTCCTTCAGTCAGATGGGCGTGCTAATAAGCTAAAGACAACAGGCAAAGGAAATACTATTCAGAGGCCTTGAGGTCCCTAGGGCTATGACTCAGATTTGGGACAAGGGTGCAAGGAATTGCTTTATTTGGTATCCGTTGCCTCCTCAAGTGCAGTGTCATTGTTAAAAGTGGAAGACTGATGTACTCAGTCCTTTTCTCCTTGTTTTTAAGGGTGAGGTATGTGGATCATGCTCCTGTTTAAATAAATAGAGTCATACAAGGTTTTCCATGTTCTAGATGTAACTTGGCAAAGGCTGAGGAATCCAGAGTCACAACTGCTGTTGCAGACATAATTAACTCCAGTGCCAATATGTGTAATACAGCTACACAGTTCTATGTGGGCCATCCAGTGCCTACCCAGCCCTGTATAATGGCTCCAGAATAGTAGTTATAGTGTTTTGATTCAGCACAGGACCATGTAAATACCTCACAACATCTGAAAAATGTGTAAGAATGTGGTGTTTACAAGATAGAAGTGGGTGCCCTAACTGCAACTGTAGGAGAACTGACCAGTGTAATGTGGCATGAGAAGAATAATCATGGTAAAATGATAATTATAATCCTCTGATCTGTCACTGATTTGCAGAAATATTGTGGCTGATGTTTCTGAATTGTTGGCAGATAATTCTGTGTATCCTAACATCAGTCCTTCGATCAGATACCACATGCTTTAAGTTTTAGGTTATTGTAGAGACTTCTTTATTTGATTCAGTCTTGGGTTAATTTTATAATGAAGGAGAAAAAAAGCTCATTAACAAACAAAGCAATGTTTTTATACTCTGTGGTTTTCCAGCTGGTGGCTCTTATGAGAGGTAAATCACTTACATGAATGCACTAACATCCATCGTAGAGCTTGTAAACCACAGCGAGTTTTTGCAATAAATACATTTTAGCTTTCTTCTGCTTGCAGTCAGAGGTTTGCTAGTATCAGCAAAGCACATGTGTTGCTGCACTGTTATTAATTGTGAGCAGGAGTCACTGAAGAAACTGGATTCAGGGACTGTGCATGGAGTTTCTTACACTGCTCTCGCATCCACTAGTGATCAAAATGGAATACTGGGAATGCTGCGCTTAAACCGAGTCTGACAGGAAGGATTAAGTGGGGCAAGCACTGAATTGTACTTGACCTTGAATGTTTCTGAAATACAAAAGTAAGCAAAGGTAAATATTGAATGTGAGGGACATCCTGAACCTTTCATCTGAGCCCGCTATATAGCAGGAAGGGGGGGAAGTTACTTTTACTTTTTGTGAATGCCTAAGGATCTGAGCATGCTCTGTCAAGCAGGATACAGAGCAGACTGCAGCTCTGTTCTGTGTCTGTTAAGGAAATGAGCCCCACCTCAGCTAAAATGGGCAAAACATCCTTGGTAAACAGAGCATTGGGTAGTGCTTACACAATTAGCAATTACTCCATGAAACCCGGGCTGGCCACTGCCCAGCTTTAACTGAACTTTTATTCTCCCACAACATTTTGTTTAGAAGCTATTTTTATTTTTAAACAATAATACTCACTAGCAACACCCATCCTGGAGGACATCAGCTGCTCTGACAGCCATCCTGCTTAAAATGGGAACAGCAAATACCATCTCTTCTGACAGAAACGATGAAAAGCCAGTGACTAGTACTTAATGTCCTATACATCTTCATTAATGAAAGGGAAACAAATTGCACCTACAGTGCTGTATTGTTAAACTTGGTTCTGCATAAAGGGTCCCTTACAGTCATTGTGACAATGTGATCTTCATGATGGAAAGTGAATATGTTGGAAAGCCCTGAGTCAGGGAACAGGCTGAAGCCCCTAAAATCATCTCTCAGATTGGATTCAAACTGTGAGCCAGAGACAAAATGTATTTTGCTGATTCTAATTCATGCAAGCAAGGTGCCTTAGTTTCCGTTCATCAATCACTCTCATTTTGTAATCTGAAAAAAAAAACCAATAAGTGAACCTGAGTCTTCTGCTACTTCCAGTAGTGGCTTGTAGCGGCTCCTGGGGGTGTCCAGAAAGTGTTAGCAAAAGAACTGCTTGCTCTGTGGCAGTTCTGGAGTTCAGAGTAGCTGGATGCTTGCCCAGAGTTACTTGAAACAGCATTAACCACTGATGGTTCACCCAATCAAGTACCTCTACCTTTCCTACCAGCGTATCCAGCTCTCTGCAATCCACAGGCTTCCCAGTGCTATTTTCTGGCTCGTTACTCTGTAAATCTAGTTATATTGCAGCCTCGGCCACCGCTGTTTGAAAACAGAATCGAAAGCACCACATATCAACAGGAAGTGATGTAGAGAAAACAGGAGGGTAGAATTTACTTTTGTTTCATAATCCAATTGCTTTGGATACACTGAATCAATGGGGCTATTCCAGCTCTGAGAACAAGGCCTGCTCGTGTGAATACGTGCTTGGAATCCTAAACTCTGCCAACTCATGCTGGCATGACTAAAGAGATTCCTGCTTCCAGCTCTCTGCCTGTTCTCCTGCTAGATGCTATCGGGCTGGTGGGAGGGGTGGTGAGCCAGACGGTGTTCCTGTGCCGAGAAACCATGGTCTGGTGTAGCAAAGAACAAACTGCCATAAAGTTCAGTTTTTACTTTGTTGTGAACAGCCGTTGCTGAGGGCTCTGATTCACAGTCCTTGAGCCAACCACTGAAAGGTTACTGTCCCGCCATCCCTCCTAACTCCAACAAAAATTGAAATCAGAGCCTCCAATCAAGTCACAGGGGGTTAAACTCTGTGCTGCAAAGCTGTGAGCAGGATGGACCTGTCAAAATCATTGCTTACATCCAAGGTCAGTAAAGTCAACTAGCCAATATGTATGTATATAAACATATACACACATGCTGTTAAATACACCGCTGCCAGATAACCATGATCTCCCAGTGAGTGTTTGATTCCTATATGATTTTTAATGGAGTTGGTTTTGTCAGCAGTTAGTCAAATCACATACTGACTTTTTTTTTTCACACCAAAAGGAGTAGTAGCAGAGCAGCATTGAGGGAAAAGTGATTTATTGCACAAATCTTATAAAGGAAGTTGCTCTGAAGAATATTTATATTTATGACTTAAATGAGATCATCTGGGTTTTTTTTTCTCAGAAATGGAATAATAAGAAAAATTTGAATGGATACAGTCCTCTGTTGGTGTGAGAAGCAATCTTGATTTTTTGTGGGAATGTAGCAAAAAAAAACCCCAACAACTATTGCTCTGATTTAGAAAAACAATTTAAGAGCTATTTTGGGCGTATAGTCTCCAAATTACTACCCTTTGGGTGTAAAGCAGGCAAATGTCTGGATTTGCTAAATAAAAAATGATGCCAGTAGATAATGGTTTGGAATTATTTTGACTGCAGCCAGCAAATATATCTCATCACTATGGTTGCAAAAACAAACACCCACCAAAGAACTGTATCTGACAGAGAAAAAATAATTAAGGGAAATGGAACAATTTGCAGCTTGTATTAAATTCTTCACATTCCCTCACACAGATCAGTAGAGAGGGCTGAACTCTGACCTTGATGTGGATATTCTGTTTGAGCTTTTGCCACTCTGTCAGTAGCAAGTAGGGTGAACGTTATTTAAAAATAGAAAGAAGCCTGAGATGTATCTTCCTACTTAGAACCATTCCATCCCACATTTTTTGTGATGAAAGGAGGTTGGAAACAGGTCTCTGGACTTGGATTAAAGAATATAGTTTTATTTTTGAGTCCAAATTAAAAATAATTTGGTTTTTACCTGTGGTTTGGGTGTAGTTAAAGATAACAAAACTTCCCAAAAGTGCCTTACTCTTAAGAGTTCTGCCAGTTGAAATGTAATGGGGTCAATCCATAGTTAAGCAAGCAGTGCAGTTCTGTACCACTAACACAAATCATTTGCTATAAAATGTCTTTGTATGTTTTTAACCCCAAATACTTTTAAGTAAAATTAACAAGCATAAAAGGAAGAAAAGAAAGGATTATGTATCCAGGGTTAGATATCCATACAAAGGGCAGCACAGGTTTTAGTACATGGGGCACAGCTCACACTGGCATGGCTGCTGTTTTTCTTTTTTGATATGTGGTGCAGCTGCTGAACCATTAGCATTTAGAGCCAGGTGGAACATGAAATTGGTGATACTTTTTCTGAGTGTGGTTGGTTGTAAATATCCATGCAGCATCACCTCTTCCAGAACCTGAGGTGACCCTTCTTAGTAGGGCAATCTTGGAGAGAAGAGAAGCCAGAGTAAGAAATAGTGCAGCTGGTCCCAAAATAAGGCACCAGCTTTCATGGAATCCAAGCTCTAAGATGATGACACCCTTTCCCCCCCAAAAAAAAACCCAATAAACAAAGCAACCCCCAAGACACCCGAAAAACTAGCTCTGTAGATAGGAAAACTTCAGTCTCCCCATCTCTTATCTATAATTTTCTGCTCAAGACTGAGCTCAGTGAATCATTGTTTGCTTTGCCATGAGTGATTCTATGAAGACAAGCTATCCCAGCAATTGTAATGTCCTTCCTTCTCTCCCTCTGGAAAGATCCAGTTTCTCTCAATAGTTCTGAAAGATGGTGTGCATCCATGGGACATGCATCCCATTCTCTGCTAAGGAGATGCAATGATGAAATAATACGTATAAATCTTAGAAATACCGTATAAATTTTGCCTTCAGAAAAATGTGAGTGTTCCTTCCCCACACACCATCATTTATTTGGAGAAACTGAATCAGAAATGCTGAAAGACATGTGAATCCATATCAGTAAAAGAGCTGACTGTAATAAATTCCTGATAATATGCTTGTTATTCCAGACTACCTCATCCAAAGAAAAACACTATCTTACTCAACAGAACGTACACTAAAACCAAATAATATGTGCTGACTTACAAAATAATACAGTGATGCACTTCCAAAACCTTTTTGGCATCAGCTTATTTAAAATTAAAGCTAGGGTTCTGTATTTAAATTGCAATTCATGGATAACCACAAACTTTACAGCAACTTTTCCTAGCTGAGAAAGGAGTGAGGATGTAGTTCCACCTTACCTTTTCTAATGTATTTTGCTCAAGAAAGTACATTGAAATATATTGAAATTAACAAGTTTCAAGTTGTTTCTGTACTTTGCCTCTTATTTTACGAAAATAAATGATGTAAATGCATTTTGCCCCCAGTCAGCAGAAAGAGTGACATCATATAAAGGGAATGTACACAATGGCAAAAGTGTCCTGCTGGTTTGTGTTGGCCTCTCTGGACAGGCCCATCCTGTGTAGCACTAGTTAAGCTTTACCAGCTTGAAAATAGTAAGATAGTCTATTTGAACAAAGAGTGAACAAAAGGTTCACTGTGGGGAAAAGCTTCTCTGCACCCAGCAAAGGGAGAGCAAAGCTGCTAGGAACATTTCAAAGGTGGCTATCATTCTTCGTCAGGCACAAACCGGTCGGTGCTCTTTTGGTTCAAAGTTAACCACTACTCCTCCAAAATAGTAACACAGGAAAGAGCAGAATGAGAGATAAAAGACATGAAAAATTATTATAAATAGTCTTTCTAAATGAATCCACTTCATCCAGAAAAACATTGACATACTTCCCAAAACAGATGGAGAAACTGACCTGGGGACAAAGAAGAAAGTGGGTCTTTACACAAGGAGGAGAATATAAATATTATTGTGTGTTTGGAAAAAATGGTGGACCATGTTCATGCCTGATAATGGAGACTTCTCACAAGTTTTTTTCTGGGGAACTTTGCTGGGAGTTCTCTGCAGCTGCTGTTACAGTAGCGTGAGCAATAAAAACACCTATTTCTTATATTGGTGGGAAAAATTTCATTTTGTGAGGATGCATTTGAAAAGCTCTGTGCTGAGAAGGAGGCGTGATGAAGTGTCATTTCTTCCCTGCATACAAATTCAGTTTCTGATATAGTTAGTACTAGCTACATGTGTAAGTGTGGAGGTGCTACAAATGAAATGAAAGGCAACTTCAATATATTTTTCTTTTCCTTTCTGAAATCCAGGAGCTCTATAATCCCTTCTGAAATACATATAGGCTATAATAGTAGCCAACCTATTTTTATTTTCTTTCCATGAGGCACTGTTTAACTTAATGCTGGACACAGTCAAAAGAGTTTTCTTTTAAGTCCCTTATAGAGTCTCTTCTTGAACCCTTTGAAAGATTAACTTATTGAAAACATAATCTTATCCTAAATTTCTAATTCTTTTGGCAAAAGTTTGAGCAACACAGTGTTTGTGTGTCTATGGGTGATGAAGGTGGCAGTAGTTTAATGGTAAGTCATTTTGTGTGTGTGTTTCTTGTATTTCTACAGTAGTCAATTAAAACTGAGCTGATGTCCAGCTGCTGGTCATAATAAAGGTAGCAGTATCATTGTATTTAATCAATGGTTGCTTGGAAAATTGAGGTCCTAAGGAAGATTAGAGAATAGGAAAAAACCACAACCTTGTATTTGAACTGTGTATTTACTGAAAGATCTCAGCCCACTCGTGGGAGGTATATTGAGCAGATGGGTTGGCAGAGACACACAGACAGCTGGTTTTGTCTGGCATACAGGTGTTTAACTTGGATACTTGCAGATTAGCTACTAGATGCCAGGTTTTTTTGAGGGGATCACCATGTTTAAGAAAAAGTGGTTCTTGTCCATTCCTATAGCAAGTTCAGTGAATGAGCCAGAGTGGCTATTTTCACTTCTTCCCTACTCACCTCTTTGACACAGTCCAAAAATGCCATTCACCTTCTGCCAGAGTTGGATTTAGAGGGGAGAGAAAACAGTCTGTGAAGTCATAATAGTGTGGCTTTGCCTTTTCTTATAGTAGAAACAGAAGATGCAGCAAAACCAGAGGTTGCCAGTGTTCAAAATTCGAACTACTGTTAATGTTCTGTCATTCTTCAGAGAATTCTTTTTGGTTAGTTTTTGGTAGACTGACAAATAGTAGCTGAGCTCTGTGTGCCTTTATTTGAAAGAATGCTTTTAGAGTCATTCCAAGATGAACTAGTACTTGATTGTAAGTATATTGGGATCCAGTGCTATGAAATTTTGTAGGTTTGTCCAAAAATTAGACTGCAGAAATAGATGTATAACATCAGCAAAGCCTCTCTGCTGTTTTCTAAGCTGTAGCGAGCGATGTAGTAAATGTACTTTATACACTGGTGATAAATGTCATCTGAGAATCTTCAACAATAGTGTTAGATACACAAGATTAAATAAATGCTGTCTACTAGAACACTGAGTGTCAAATGCAGACTTGGTGTAAGTAAGTTAAATAAATTTGTCCCGAACATAATATTGTCATGGTGTACTGTTCCTCTGATGCTAAGTGTGATTGCAGCTAAAATGTTCTGAGACTGCAGGTTTTTCTGTTGCATTTCTGTCTGGTGTTCCAAGCTGACTGCCCTATCAAGAGTAATCACTTGATTCCTTTTCCAACATCTGACTTTCCTGTATGGAATCATATCTGTAAGAGGAGGGCAACATCACTTAAATTCTGACATAAATTTCTGACCATTTGTCCTGGTTTTGTAAAAGGACAGCAGTCAAATGTTATTCTGACTTTATTATCTTTAATCAAGAAATATAAATATATGTAGAACGTAATATTTTGTTCTTGCTCCACAACAAAGGCTGGTTTTCATTACTTCAAGTTATAAACGCTCAAAATGCTATTAAAATGCTCTTTCTGATACTGTGATTTATGAACACAAGTTGTGCAGTCAACTTCCTGAACAGTGCATTGAAAATCTAATTCCTACCATTAGGATGCACTTGGTCTGAGGAGCTTGTCACAAGCATCTGTGTTTTGTGTTAAAGAAACCTGTGTGAAGACTCTGAGTTTGTCAACTGAGTTTTTTAGCAATAATTTTTGTTGGCATGAGATTATAGCAGCAGCTATATTCAGTTAACAGGTAGCTCCTAATACATATGTTTGTGTTTGTGTGTGTATGATTAAATAAACAAATATATGAATGAACATTATGTGTATACACAGAAAGTTAATTCTGCAGTAAAGTTGTCAGACATTACAATTTAAAATAAAACTCCTGGACCACAGTGACAGTCACTCTTGTATTTCTCTGTGTATCCTTGTCTTTTTTAAAGGAATTGGTTGTTTCTAGATAGGAGGAGGTGTCAGATAACTGTAAAAAAAAGGAATGTGTTTACATTTGGGATGAGCAATCCTGTTATGCTATTTCCAAGTCTGCTTTAATGCAGCATGTTTTCATTATTTTTCAGAGATGAAAAAAAAAAGAGGAAAAAAAAATCAAAATGTAAACGGAGCCAAGTAAGAGTGAAATAAAAAATGAATCAAGAGAAAGCCTGTGTGTAAAGAAGCAAAGTGGGAAAATGAAAATTTTAATGCAAGTAAGTATCTGTGCCAGTCTACTTTTTAGAGACTGTTCTGTTTCAATGGAAGTTCAGTTAGTAGAAAACCAGGGTTATTAAAACTTAGAAAAGGGAGTCATTCTTTGAAAGTCATATGAATTTAACTGATGGAAGAAACAGGTCTATGAACTGTAGCAAATTTTATTAACACTAAATATAGTTTGAGAAGTTTTAACTGCTCTTTCAATTTTTAAATATCTCAGTTTCTACTGTACACTTGTAAACCATAACCGTTCTCTAGTTATGAAATATGTAACTTCATTGATTTCTCCTAAAACTGCAATGCTGATTTTTTTTTTAAGTTTTCTGCATATTCTTATTCCTTTCCATAATGTGATTGAGTAAAGCCTTACCACTTAATGGTGTGTCTCAAAAAATGTTGTGGCATCTCTTGAGCTATTATGCAACAGTCCAGTAGTGTTAGCATATTTAACTATGACATATCTGAGGTATTTCAGCATCTGCCTTTGCAACAGGCACATAGCTGTAAACGAAATATGGAGTTTGGGTTGCATTTTAGACACCCACAGTGCTTTGTCTGAATTAATCAATCTGCTTATATGAGATGCCTAGTTCCAGCCACGTTACTGGTTTTTACAGGTGTGGTAGGTGTGAAGCTATTAGGTAGTAGCCTACAAATCCAGACCAGTCATTGGAATACCATATGGAACCTGGATGGAGTGGTGAAGGTATTATACAAATGAATCAGGTATTTTTGTGTGGATGTATTAATTTTTGTTTAGTGGGTGGTTATTAGAAATGAAATTTGGAAAACAATACTGTTGTTCTGCACAAATGATCTCCCAAATGAGCAGTGCTGTTGTTAGGACAGTGGCCTGCCTCCAGCCTGAATCTGTACTGGTGCCAGGAGTCAGCAAACTGGGGGCCCACAAGAATCAAAGGGTAATTGCCATTTGAAAAGCAAATTGTAAAATGATTGGCACCTTCTTTTCATAGCTGGCACTGGAGACATATCCCAGTGAAGCCCCTCGGAAGACTGGCATGCTGAAAAATGCACAGTGCTGGGAAAAGGTAAGAAGAACCAGATTCTCAACACAGTCCAGCACTTTGGAAGAGTTTACAAGAGTCTATCACAGCTGGAGCTTGTACGCTCAGCCTGCAGTAAATCATGAGAGTTTGCACCTGAACGGCCATTTTGCTGAGTGCCTCTAAATCAGGTTTTGCCGTGATGTCAGTTAACATGTTGACAGTCAGCTTAACTTAAAACAGAGAGTGGAAGCTTCACTGTCCTCAGTCCTGCGTGGCTGTTCTGGAAGAGATGGTGTCTGCTCCACCCTCTCCCCCTGGGGTACTCCAGCTCCCCATAGACCCCTAAATGATGGCTGAATGCCACAAGTTACACTTCTGAGTGTGTCATTACTGCTGTTTTACTGTAGTGACTGATTTATTATGCAAGTCTGTGGTTGCACTGTAATCAAAAATCCATATGGATTGAGGGAGACAGGATAGGGTAACCAACATTAGTGTAGGGTAGATTTGAAACCTTAGGTGTTGAGTTGTCACCAAAAAATATTTGGCTTCCCTTTCATATACTACACAGTAGATTGCCTTCTTACTCTAAGCAAAAAACTGATATTGAATTAAAAGACCTTGTTGTATATTAAAGAAACTCAAAAGACTTAAAAGAGGGGAACAAAAGGTCAGTCATATAGAATGTGATATCTGAAACAAGAGCCAAGTTTGAAAACGATTAGCTGTTTACAGGCCAAAGAAAACAAGTCTCAGTTAGACCTAACCTGCCTACTCCTCTCTGAAGGCTCATATACCAACACATGGGAGCTCTACAGTGGAAATTTACATTTAATTCTATTTTGTTTTACTTGGCGATTGTATTCCTCCAACCTTATTGTTTTTCAGCATTCAGTATTCTTATGCTGCATCTCAATAAAAGACACCTAAAAGCACAGTCAATCAGTCCTGTAAAATAATACAAATATCACTTCCACTTAATGACATATGGCATTTTTCCCAGTGATTGGCCCAGAAGAAAAGGTTCTTTTGCAATATACTTGACCCGTACAGATCTAATTTCATGTATCAACAATAGGTACATGAAAAATGTACCAAATATCAGTCATTAACTTACTGTTACAACTATTATCCTAAGTCTTGATTTGGAGTTCATTATTGCACTTGTGCTAATACAGCATTTTTTGTTTGTACTTTTTTTTAGGCAAAGTGACACAGGATTTAGTTTCCTTAGAAAATAAGAATGGCCCTACAAC
The DNA here is from genome assembly GCA_004320125.1 of Scolopax mira. Lineage (NCBI taxonomy): Eukaryota > Metazoa > Chordata > Aves > Charadriiformes > Scolopacidae > Scolopax > Scolopax mira. The sequence goes on from BJBW01000930.1 coordinate 55,224, forward strand.
CCATGGGCCTATTTAATCCAATGTCCTGTCTCCCAAAGTGGAGCATTACAGACAAATCTGCCATGATTCCTGGATGGGCAAAACAATAATATAAAAAGCCATAAAATTGTTTTGCCACACAAGGTTGTGGTACTGAGATACATGTGGTACTGAGAAATAAAAGATTGTCCTTACCAAGAGAGCAGGAGAGCTGACAGGAGATGAGGAGGAGCATACTTTCAGCAGTAGGCAGAACTCCCAGCAGCAAAGGATCCCTACTTCGTGCCTCATAATATATGATAATGCTGCCACATACTCTCCTGTTTTCAGTGATTTTCAGTTGAGATTTCCCGAACCTGTGGTGATTTGTCTGTAGAGGAATCCTAAAGGATTTATTTTCTAGGTACTTGTTCCCACTTGTCACAAACTCACAGAAGTTTCTTGCATCCGTGTTACCCTTTAAAAATCAGTTTCGCCGCTGCCTGATGCATGAAGAAAATCTACACCTTTGAACCTGGCTTTTCTTATTTTCTTTTGTTTATGCCTGGTTCTTGTGTGGAAAAAGACAGCAAACAGTCATTCTTTATCTAACTCTGTTATGACACTAATGATTTTGCAGCCTTCTCCTCTCTCTCGTCTGAAGATTCCCAGCCTGCCTAGTAAGTTTTTATTTGAAGGCTCTTACAAATCTTTAATCTGCCTTGCTACCTTTTTCAGAATATTTGCCTGTTCTAACATACCTTTCTTAAGATGAGGGGACCAGAACTGCACATAGTATTTAGGGTGTGGATGAGTCATTTATATGGTGGCAAAAAAGATATTTCTTGTTTTGTTCTTTATTAATTTTTGATTCCTCTTTCTTAGGTTTTCTATGGAAATTTATTCTGAGACATATGTTATTTGAGTGTTTTGCAAAGAAAAAAGTGAGAAAATTGGTGAGTATTTTGGGCCTACTGTGAAAAGCTTGAAGCATAATAAGACTTAGATACCTTTATTATCCATGGATTCCCCAGAAACCACATAGCTTGCTTTCTGGAATATATAATTTACTTGGAACTCTGGGTCCAATTTTCAAACAGGCATCTGTACTTGAATGTGTATTGACAAGGTCTGTTCATTGATAGATACAAAACTTTTCACTTTCAGCTGAATTGGCTTGTCCCTTAAAGAAATGTCATATACATTTTAAACCTCTAGCATGAAATAAAAATATAATGTAACCTGTAAGCATCATCCTTGTGTTCTTTATGTTGGATAAGGTGTGGCTTATGCAGCTCTTCTATTACTTTATGTAATGGAAAAAAAAAAAAGGTAACATTTCCTTTTACCATATTCGTTACATTCCATGGGCTATTTGGGAGCAGGAAAACAAGATATTATTCTAATTAATTCTATAGGTTTTCTTACATAATCTTTTTGCTGCTACTGGGCCTTCTTGGTGAAATTATGTCTTTAGCACTTTTATGTCTTTTTAAATTCTTTTTTCTTGTCCTTGTTTTTCTCCCTAATTCTTGTCATTTTATTTGTTTGGATTACATTGTCTTTGCTGCAGACATTTCTTCAGAGTGTAAACATTCAAGCTAAGTTTACTTACTTAGCTTATTTAAGAGTAATAATTCAGAGATGGAGTAAGGAGTTTGTCAGGGCAATTTACTGAATTTCCACAGCAAATCACAGTTTTGACTAAACCTTGACCAACCCTTAGCAAGCCAATTTAGGACTGGTGTGGGCTATGTCTACATTATACTGTGAATGTATACTTGGATAAGTTTTCTGTAGCTCTTTGAAAGTCTGGCCTCTGTTTTATAGAGTTCACATTTTTTTCAGTTGTGAAAACAGGAGAAAATGATCTAGTATTTACCTTGCTCCTTCACATGCCAAACATCTCAAATTGAAATACTTTCTGTATTGTAGTGACTCGTTCAGTCAGAGAAACTTGATGTACTTTACTCACGTGATTATTTCAACCATCATAGTACTTTTGTGAACTAGTTAAGTGTTATTAACCTTATTTTACAGCTGAAAAACACAGAGATAAAAGAGAACAGAAACCACATTTTCAAAAATGACCTTTAAAAATAATAAGCACAAAAATTCAGGAGTTGCTTTTTGAATTTGGATGTTAGACATTTTGCCAGTATCCCCCAGGAAATTTAGCAATTTTGGCAACACATCTTCTGAATCTTGCTTTTCAATTTTATTTGCACCTTAAACGCATTGTTTCAAAATGAAAATAAATGTATACTTCACTAACAGTCAGATCTACCAAGAATAAATAATACAAGACTGACTTCATCGTGCTAGTAAGTGCTTTGCTCCAGCCGTTTATTTAATAGTGATGTTATTTATAGAAAGCTCCTTCATGTGATGTTGTTGCCAGTAACACAGATGTCCTTTGAATGCACTCTATTTTAAATAAAGGTGAAAGGCTAAGGAAAATATAAAGGAACCCACCTTTAATATTTGAATTCAACAATAACAAGCAGGGTGTGGCCACTCTGAACCCATGGCTTGTCGGATGCTTGGGAGAAGGGAAGGGTGGGAAAGCTCTCTGCTTACCAGTTCCACAGTCTCGTTAGTAAAAACACATCTGACACCAGCGATTGTGGCCTGAAAGATACAGTGAGAACGGGTGGTGCTTTCAGCTGCTGCGATGAATAAAGTGTCTTGCTAGGACTTGGAAGGCAGCCACAGAATAAGCAGCTTTGCAGGCATTAATGTGCTTCACGTTTGAGAAGTTGTGAATGAAAACTCGAGAATTGTCTCCCGCATGTTTTAAAAAAAAAAAGAGGTTGCAGCGTTTGTGCTGCTCCCCTCCCTCCCCCCCCCAAGGACACTGTGAGGCTCTTCACATAAAGCCTATTCTGAGAGCTGCTTCTTCATGCTCAATTTGCTGTACTTAAACCAGACACTGTGATATTTTCAGTGTTTAAAATAAGACTTAGAGGCTGCTCTTTGCAGAAAATGTTGTCTCCCCCATCTGCCAGTGGTTTGATAGTAAATGAAATTCATAGGAATGTGGGTAGGTCAGTGACAGAAAAATGCACATTTTACACATGGATAATCCTCCTTAGATATAACATGAAGTTTTTCTTTGGTTTTTTGGTTGTGATTTTTTGTTGTTGTTTTGGTGATTTTTGAAGGTTTGCTTTGTTGTTGTTTTTTAATTAGAAAGTAACAATCTGATGTTCCTGTGAACTGACACTTTAAGGCTTAAATAAGCCTTAGGTAAATAAATCTTTACCTAAAATCAACTTAGTTGAAGCTAAAGGCATCCTAACCCTAGAGAAAAAAATCATATATACTTCCACCCGGAATAGACTTCCAGTAACCCACTATCACCCAGAGCTTGCTCTCCAACATATGAGATCACCTGGAACAGGCACTTGATTTTTTTGAATTCTCCTTTTATTAGGGCTTATTCATTTAGTTCCAATTCAAGAGGAGTTAGAACATAAGAAAAAAATATGAGCGCTGTATATAATCACAGTGCTTTGCTATTCCACAAGACTCTACCAAGTAACTTCCACTCTGTCTTACCTAGCTATGAAGAATTTAATTCTGAGAAAAGGGAGTATTTTTCAGAGCATGGAGCATGGTTGAGTGTCTGCCATAAGACAAACTGTTCGTTCCTCCAAAAATGATACAAGCAGGTTGTAGTGAGCCTGGTATCTAGACAGATTTTGTCTGGGCTCGTTCAGCACATGGAAAAAATATTTCATCTCAATTCTTCACAAGCTGACACCACAAAGCCATTTAATTTATTTTTCCTGACATGTTATTGTGTTGTTCAATACTGCGTGTAGTCTCCCCTGACTTTAGAACAAGCTGGTAGGGTTGAGCAAAACTCTTTCATTCTTACAGTTACAAGGAAAAATGAGATCATAAAAAGAGAGTTAACTACCAAATAATGATTGGGCTCCCTGTACAGCTACACCAAGCACACCTGAAGTAAATTACTTGGTTAGGGCTTGCTAGCCAGATACTCTGCAGCTATTTCTGTTGCTGTCTATAGCTTGCACGGGTACTGCAGAGAAAAAAGAGGAAAAAAAAAAGGCCTCCTCTAAAAAATTCTCACCTGGTCCTGGGCTGTCAACTTGAGAAAATTAGCAATGCTACTAATGGCACAAGTAACACTCCTTCCCCATCTGTGTCATCTTCTATTCAAAGCAGGAAAAGATCAAAACCCTTTCCAGAGATAAGCAGCCCTAAGAAACTTCCAGGGAAAGTAAACATTACAACTTTTTTTTTTTCCTGCAGCTCCCAATAGAGGGAAGAGAGGCAAGAAGATCTGCAGCTGGCTGAGAGAAGTTTATAGTGCTTCTGGACTGAATGGTAGGTGCAAGGGTAAAAAACCTATTACTGTCTTAAACAAGGGCCAGGCTTTACTTAAACAAGAAGAAACCTGTTTCAGAGTTCAATATTAGTTAAACTATGAAGGTAAAAAGAAAAAAGTTGCATTTCAAAGATGTTCAAAAGGTGCAAAAAGCTTGATTTACCACTATTTTGTTGTCTCTGTGGTGCTTTTCAATCTGTCACCCATGTTAGCAGCTAGGAAACAAGCAAACCTTTTTTCACACTGATCCAGCAAATGTTTTTGTATCACTTCATTCAAACTGATGCATAAGCAGCACCTGAAAAAAGAAGTAAGGACACATTTGAACAAAAAAAGTAAATCAATGACAGGAAAATTCAGGAGATGCGATGATGACAGAGGATCCCGATAAAATGAGAGCAGCAAACCTGAAAGCAGAACTAAGTCCATCATATACTTGGGACCACTGGAGCTCATGTAGGCTCTTTTGAAGGTGTTAGCAAATAATTTCTTTTTAGACTACAGCACTTAACACTTGTCAAAGACTAACCCCAAAGCAATCGTCATTCCCCTGAAATTACAGCTAGCAAATCAAAAGTCTTTTGAAATGTATCTTATCAGAACTGGGACTGCTTGCTTGTGCCTGACTCATCTGGGTGGCATGGAATTACAGATTTTCTCTTAGGTCTTTCATCATCTTTTGTGGACCAAGATGGCTGCAGATGTTTAGGTCTATAAGCCTCAAAATTGATTTCCATCAACAAGAGTGCCTGTAAAATGTGACCACTTAAATGATCCTAGAAACTTAATGCAAAAGGAAGAGGAGATGGGTAATCTCCAATAACTGAAATCTAAACTATTGTTAGTCAACCATGAGTTAGCTGTGAGTCACAGCACATCAGGGATGCAACCATGGGCCTCAGGAGAACTGAGGTCAGTTTTCTGCTCTACCCGGGCAAGTAATTTCATGGCTTTGGCCATTTCCAACCTGGAGCTGATAATCTCCAGCCTTTTTGCCTCTGTTGGCTCTCCAGACTAAAGGCTCCTAAAAGATGGCAGTGTCTCACTGCAGTGGCAAAGCTCTGTGCAGCCCACTTAGACATGGGGCCCCTTGCACACTGTCATCTGGCAAACACCATAACACAGTTCATAAATAATTATGTTTTACAATAGCCCTTTTCTTCAGTTCCCAAGGAGAAGACATAACATATTGTGCTAAAGGAACAACTCTCATCTGGTAATATTAAAAATGTTCTGAACTGCTCTCTAGTCACCCCAGAAGTCAGCTGAAGTTGTAAAATCCCTTTCAGCAAGCTGGTGTGATTTTAACTTGAGTTCGAGTCTGAGCTTGGAAATTCTTCCTCTGAAGAGAGTTCCTTTGAACAACTGTGGTGTGAAATGAACTTCTCAAAATGATCATGGGTCTTTCAGGGTTTCAGGTTTTGTTCCAGTATTTACCAATGCCTTTTGGTTTGCTTTCTAGCTTGAATTCATAATTTAAGAGGCAAGGAAAAATTCAGCTATTGCAAGTACATTAATGCAAGGTGGTTTATTGCATGTGCACTCCAAAATGACAGCAATAACTCTCCAAACTGTCCAGGCACAGAGAGCTTTTTCTGTCAAATACTTATGGTATGACTGGACACATGCTCAAACTAAGATCTTGTTTAGTAAATATTGAATATTCCCTAGTCCTTTATATCCTGTCGTCATTTCCTTTGTATGGCTCACAGCTGTAGTTTCAAGCCAATGTACAAAACTCATTGTTTTCTACATTTTCATAAGTGTGTTTAACCATGTGACAGAGATCTTTTCTGATAGTTTTTCCTCTCAACAAAGTTCTTGGAGTTCTGTAGCCTGCACCCAAACTAGCCTACACCATCTTCTGTGTATGTCATAATCTGTGGATTTGTTTGTTATCCAGTGAAAAATTATATATATACTATAATACACATATACACTTATACATATATACATATATGTATAAATATATATTAAAAAGTAGGGAACTTGGCTGCCATGTAGTCAGTTTGTGGTTTTGGAAAACCACAGGCTAGGGTGGAGATAGACATTGTATTGCATTAGCTATTTTCTCACACTTTAAGCAGCAGCAGCTCAAAACACTGTGGCCCAGACAGCAAAATATCCAACAGTAACACAGTTCCTTCATGTAGGCCCATGTGTCTCACCAGGACTCTGAAAAGAGATGGGTGGAAGGTGATGTTGGCTAATTCATGAGTGGTCCCAGGGCCCTGTGTGTTGGGCAAAAGGATGAAATTGTGAAGTTGTGAAGCCTTGTGATAAGGCATGTGCATTGTGAAATAAGCATGAAATCAGTGGAAGACTGTTTTCCCCATGTCTTCACAGGACTGCTCCATGGTCACGACTATGTATGTGTTGTTTTTCAGTGCAAAGAGGGAAATCAGCAATATTGAAGGGTAGTTTTATCAGTTTTGAGCTGTGGACAGAGCACACAGGTTTTGGATTGAAATTTTCCTTTTTTATTCCTGACAATAATGAAATCATCGTGTATCACCAGCAAGTTCACAGGTGGCACCAAGTTAAGCAGGAGTGTTGATTCACATGAGGATAGGGAAGCTCTACAGACAGACGTCGATAGATTGCGTCATTGGTCCAACATTAATGGTATGAGCTTCAAGAAGGCCAAGTGCCAGGTCCTGCATTTGGGCCACAATAACCCCATGCACTGCTACAGGCTTGGGGCAGTGGGGCTGGAAAGCTGCCTGGCAGAAAAAGACCTGGGGGTTCTAATTGACATTGGCTGAATATGAGCCGGCAGTGTGCCCAGGTGGCCAAGAAAGCCAACGGCATCCTGGCTTGTATTAGAAATAGTGTGACCAGCAGAAGTAGGGAGGTGATTGTCCCCCTGTACTCAGCACTGGTGAGGCCATACCTTGAGCATTGTGTCCAGTTCTGGACACCTCAATACAAGAGAGACATTGAGGCGCTGGAGAGAGTGCAGAGGAGGCAATGAAGCTGGTGAAGGGCTTGGAGCATAAGACTTATGAAGAGCAGTTGAAGGAGCTAGGACTTTTTAATCCGAGGCAGAAGAGGCTGAGGGGAGACCTCATCACCCTCTACAACTACTTGAAAGGACACTGTAGAGAGGTTGGTGCTGGTCTCTTCTCGCAGGTAATTAGTGATAGAACGAGAGGGAATGGCTTCAAGCTCCAACAGGGTAGGTTTTATACTGAACATTAGGAAATAATTTTTCACAGAAAGAGTGGCCAGACATTGTAACAGGCTGCCCAGGGAGGTGGTTGAGTCACCATCCCTGGACGTGTTTAAGAGTCGTTTAGATGTGGTGTTGGGGGATATGGTGTAGGGGAGAACTTTGTAGAGTAGGGTAGATGGTTGGACCTGATGATCCCAAGGGTCTTTTCCAACTGAAATGATTCTATGATTCTATGAAATCAATTTATTTTTTTTGTGCAAATCTTTTTTTCTGTTATATTGTCCTCTTCCCATATGTTTCTGCTCTGTGTTGAATGTGCAAGTGATTAACACCAAGATAGAGTTAATTAATTGAGTGGTAAACATCTGTGTTAGGGCTGCTGCCCCTCCCAGTTCTCACTCTTCCTAAGGTCTGCCAGAGGGCTTTGCTGTGTAGGGCTAGACAAGAGGGGAGTTTTGTTGTCAACATCCCTAAATTAGGAAATGTATTGAAACTGTGAGCAGCACTCAAGTATGCCACTGAACAACTCTTACAAAGTAGCACGATTCAGCTCAAGGGCCTAGAGGTGGAAGGCAAGGCATTATTTTCACTTTTTCTGTCTTGTAGAACTTACATGTGCTTCAATGCCATGGGATGAAACCTGAAAATTTTGGAAATATTCAAACTCAGCACCTCCTGGGAGTTGTTCTATAAAAGATGCCACAAAGGTCATAGGGAAAAAAAAAACCCAACCCAAACCAAATCAACAACAAAACTTAGATGAGTTAGAGTTCGTGCTCAGATTTCTGGAAACTTAAGTGTAGCAATCCTGAACAGGTAGTGTTCAGCAGTCAGCATCCTATTTTCCACCCTTCCTAACTTAGACTGTTGAGATACTTCCAGAGATGGTTTTTCCAGTGCTAAAACAACGGAGCAGCACAAGCTTTCATGAATATGGAAGTCTGAAATTGAAATGGTTCTTTTGACGGGGTAGCAGAATAAAATGATAAATAACATTATCACACTAAGGGAAGCAATACATTTGCAGCGTCCAGGGTATCAAACCAATGATTAGCTCATTCAGTTTCAAATTAACCTCATTAGGTTTTGTAAATGTAAAACCTCTTTTGAAAAATTACTTGAAAACTGAACCCTGCTCTAGAGAAATGGCTGGAATTTGACCTCTTTCTAATAGCTTTAATTTTTTCCCTTTTACTTTAATTCATTATGATGTCGCCAATAAATACAATAATCTGTGGCTCCTGCCAAAATGCTTCATAAAATATTATCTATCTTCCAGGGGGAGGGAGGAGGCGAGTTATGTTTTCTTAAAAAATGAAGTGAATTTAAAAATAAAACAAAGATTTATATATAAACGTATATTTTATGATTAGACAATCTTAGAGGCCATGTTAAGAATTATGAATTAGTCTTTCATATAAAATGGTTCTTGCCAATTCATTTACACTGCTAATTATCTTGCAGAAATAAAACTGTTTCATGAATCTCAGATCCTGAATCACAGCCCACAGTCATATCTGCTCGTGGGAATTTTAGCACAATATTCCCCCAGGTGCTACAATTGGGTCAGTAGCTCTCCTGGGAGCTCAAGTGTAGACGTGGCTCTGTGGGAGTTGGACAGCTTTAGCACTGCTCGCAGCAGACGCCATCCAGGGTACAGGAAGGGAATATCTATTTATTTTCTCCAGGCAGATTGTGGAGTAGGAGCAGATCTGTATAATGGCTTTTCTGCTCCATAGTTCCCCAAGGCTCAGCTGGAAGCAAGGGCGCGTGAGTCAGCAGTCTCTCTCTGTCCTTAATGTCTCAAGGACCCTGTATGCTATTTGGGCAATAAAACTGTATGATTTTTGCATTCAGCTTCGTGGAGATGGTGAACATACCCCACTACCATTTCCAAAATAAAATGTTGTCAGTGTACCAAGAAGGGTAGCTCTAATAGCACAGATTTTGGGGAGTACTTTTTTTTCTTTCTTTTGACTGTAGATCGAGCTTTCACTGTGTTATCTGGCTCTCCCACCTGTCCCAGCTGCACTAGCAGGGCTGTATTTAGTTTGCAAGGTTCAAGGTTAGCCTGAGGTTGGGCTCAGACTACGACCAAGAAATGTAAACATGTAAAAGGCATGTGATATGAACACACTAGGGAAATGCCATATGGTGGTGTTCCTCCTCCCCATCCTTGCTCATGAAAACCCACTGATATTTATTGCAGCGAATCCTCTAGGAGAGAACAGGTAAAGCACCTAGAGGCTCAAGCTCAGATGAGAGTTTATCCCTTGTTTGAAAACCTTAATTAGGCAAAGCTTACATGGGACTGGTGTTTGCAGACTTACTGTTTCTGCCTGTCTTTTGTCAATCAGAGGAAGAAACATCATCCCCATCTCATCAGAGATGCATCCAGGCTGCTTTAACCTGTTTATAGTGGCTCTTGGGGTATGTCTGCATTGCATAGTAGAGATACCCGTTCTGGCTACAAAAGCAAGTTTTCTCCAGACTGTCCCAGTGGTGCTTTGCATAAGACTAATTGTCATGCAGTGATACGTCTGTGTGGCCACGCTCTGGGCAGCACAGTCCTACTGCCTTGTTCAGGCAAATGGGGGTGACTCTCAAAAAGTTCTGCCTTGTGCAGCGCAAAGCTTTGCTGTCCTCATGCACTCTTAGGATTTTTCCTAAATTCAGTTTCTGCGATCGCCTCAGCTAATTCTTGCTTTTTATTTTGACAGGAGACAAACTCACATCCTTTCCAGATGTGAGCCCTCAGAAAAATGAGCCCTCACTGTTGCTAGCAGTGCTGAACTATGGTGTCATGCAGTGGAAGAGTTGAGGATCTCCCAATAACTCAGTTTCTGATAAAAGAGACTGACATCCTGCAGTCAGGTATGGTGCAATGCTCATGTTCTTGCTCTAGAGGTCCTATTCTGAAAGAACAAAAAGTCCAGCATCACGCAGGATTGCCCTGGAAGCCCCAGCATTTACTGGGAATGGCTGGTCTCAGTCCCTTTCCCCCCAGAAATCCTATTAACCCAGAATTTTCTCCTTTCCACCTTAATGCTTTCCAGACAGCATATGCTCTCCAATAAGGTGTTGAATGGGCTATAAAAAGGGCAAGAGATTAATGTTTCAAATGCAATAGAAGTACAAAATTCACAAGACTATTTTTTTCAGTGCACATTTAAAAAGCTTACCTTTTTTTCCTTTGTTCATCCCCCTGCTTCTTTTCTTTTCACACTTTCAGGTACAGCTCTATGAGAAGCAGGTTTCAGTGCTGATGTAGACTGAAACAGCCTGCATTTGGTCTCACTCCCACTCTGCATTTCTGTGTCTTTAGCTGTGATCTTACTCCTATGTGTGGGCTTGTGTTAGAAACTGAACCACTGACACAATACAACAGCTATAAAAGTGGAGAAGGGGCAGAAACACGTTAAATAGAGTTCACCAAGTTCTTTTGGAGGATACACCTTCCTTCTCTCTGCATGGCTTTCTCTCCCTCTTTGCCTTTCCCTACCTGAACAGTCCCACCTGTTGCTTGTAGACCATGTTTTTTGTAATCAGCTCTTTACATCCCATGTGTACAGATATATATATATCACGTTAACCGAGCAAAGTCTCTTTCTTGAACACCTTTTCACCAGTGCAGAGAAAAGTCTAGTCATACTATTGGAGACTGCAGGACACTGAAAATGAGCAGCACGTCAGGTTAAACCAATCACAGTTCCAAATTGTAAGGATGATGTGTTAATGGGGTTTTTCAGACAAGTGACTTGGCCTCTGACTGCTCATGGGGATGCTGGGTGGTATAACGATAGAATTTTCACATGACCAGAATTTCATTACATCATGTGTTAGTATATAGAATATCACAAGGGAGTTCTACTTTATTTAACATAGTAACAATGAACATCTGGCTGCATTTCAATCCTCTGTGTCAGCAAGGATACAGTCAAAATATATTAGTCTGGTTTAAACAGTCAAATTACTTTTTTGTAGGTTGGCCAGTATGTACTGTGAATGAGCAAAACAAGGAAAAGACAATTCAACACTGGAAATAACATGTCAAACATAATGAGAGCCTGATCACTATGCAGAAGAAATGTTGGCATGAAAGGTGTTAGAGGGATTTAACCTATTTAAGGGGCATAGATTATAAAGGTATCTAGTTTCCAAAACCGCTCTGTTGCCTAACAGGACTTCGAGCCAAGAGTTATATATGATACAATGTTTATATCCCTATTCTGATAAAATTATGATTTTACTTGCCTGAAAATTCTAGTGTTAGAAATGTCAGCTCTTAGCTCCTTTGGTGCCTCTGTGGGTTCAGTAGGGATGTTTGATCAGCCCCAGCTACTGGCATTGCCTGGTCTGTTAGCATCGTTCTGCACCACCTTTTCTCCCTTCCCCTCCAGCCACATCAGAGACCACCACTGCTGCTGCAGTGAGGACCCTAAACTTCTCTGCCAATTTTGATGTGTATAAAAGAGAAGTCTAGAACCATCTGTGATGCATCACAGAAGCTGGTACACGCAGTTGCAACCTCTGTAATGGCTCACAGACTATGCTACATGAGCCTCTTCTCTCTCATTCATTCCTACATCAAGTTTCCTAATTTTTCCAAGTCTCAGCTCACCAACTAAGGAATTGGGTTTAAGCATGATTTGCTTGCGTCTTTTGACAGATGAACAGAGTTCTGTGATCTAATCCGTAGCAAAATGTAAATACTCTGCCGAAACTCCTATTCTCATGGTATTTTTAGTGAAGTTTACTGAAATATATACAAGTATTACACAAGTTAATAATAGGAAGGAAGGGACTTGGATGTCATTTCTTGCCAGTTTGTGGTAGTACCCACAGTCCTTTTCAGAGTGCTTTGCAAATGTAGTTTTACAAGCTGAAAAGGACATTGTGTTCCCACAGTTGCTATAAAAGATCTTTTTGTGATATTAAAACATGGGATAGACAGGAAGCTTTCTCTGTTGATTGGCCTGATAATTTTTTCTTAATTATGCATGTTTATACCTTGGCATTTGTATTTCTCTAATAGCTGATAGAATAACACAGTTTTTTGCATTGCTTTTCTCAGAACATCCTCCAGCTCACCTGTTACTCTGCTTTGGAAACAGGTGGCCAGAACAAAGTAAGGGCTTCTGGATTTGGCCTTACAAACCATTGAATGAACTGCCAGTTGGGGGTTTGTTACACAATTGAATGTAACTTAGTCATACTCAAATGCCCAGATGAAAGGGAATTCAAAATTGAGAAGGGAAAAAAAGAAAAGCAAGATGCAACAATAGCTTGGGGTATTACCTTCAAAGCAGGTGTTCAACAAGATGTCCCAGTTTAAGGCTGAACAATTAGAAAAATGATTGAGTGGTATTTTACAGACTTTTTTTTTGATTCAGAACCAGTTTTCTGATCTGTGAAAGACACTGAGGGGGAAACACTCTACTTGGCTCCAACTGCAGTGAAACAAAATTCATTTGTACAGTTCCTCTGAAACAAATATAAAGAGACCGCTATTGTCTCATATCTTACAGTCACTGATGGGGAAAGTGAGGACTGAATGTGGTAAAGGTGGGTGAAATCTGCCTCACGCAGAGACTCTCTGCACCGACAGATGTACTTGTGGAAATGGACTGAAAAACACAAAATGCAAAGGTCCTGCCGACCTTCAGCAAGAAAACCACATTCCTGCCTTTCAAGGAAGAGACATTGAAACACAAAGCTGCTATTCTTAAGCACAGGTCCTAGTGGAGAGGTGTTAAAATGGTTTATTTAGCTAACTCAAACATGACTAGAATCTGCATCAGGGAAGGTGCTTACTACCTGTGGCATCCCAGCTGAGGAGACAGACAGTTGGAAATGCAGGTGATTTTTAAAAACCTCACGTATTCACAAGCCCTTATTAAGCTTGTTAAAAAAAGAAAACTGTAGAAAATGAAATAAAACACATATCCTGATTCCAGGTTGTATCTTTTTACAAAAATAAGTTCAGAAACACCATAGTAGGGTTCAGTGGGAAAAAAATAGCTTATACGTAGCAATTTCTATGCTTACTTCTTTTACGGATAAAGAATAGCTTAACACATTTTTTGCCTAAAATTATGCATCCTAAATATCCCTAAATATTCCAACACTGAAGAGTTAACACATGCATTACTTACCAATTCTCTTTTTAACAATTTAGCATTGCCATTATGTTAAGGCTTTGATGTAGCGCATCGCTTTAAAAAGTCAGCCACTCTTCAGTATTCCCTTAAGTGAATGTTTTGTTATATAGGGATGAATTTAAGCACATGCTTAATTGTTTGAGACCGTTTATCTGCAGTATTCCTGTAAAGTGCAGTGCCACAATGGACATTCCAGTTTGGGGCATTCTGGTCCTCAAGCAAGAGCTGGTACCAGGTGGGCTCTGCTCTCTGCTGGGAGGAGAGGCAGCAGTTAGTGCTGCAGAGCTGAACAGTCTGCCAGGAAAATGTTTAGTAAACCAGACTGCCTTTAGCCTTCATGTTTTCATTATAGTTATGTTCCAGGCACCAAAAGTTCAGTTTATTTTTTGAAAGAGACACCGCAAGTATAAACCAGAGCATAACTTTTTATTATTTGTAAACGTTACATGTTTCATTGCTGAAGAGCAGTATGAGAACTTTACACAGGATATTGAATTTAGTGCTGCTCAGGGAAAATGATCCATCTTCCCTCTGCAGAAAGCATTACGTCACGAAGGGATGGAAACAAAGAGCTCTGAGGGACTGGGATAGGCAAACTTCCCTCCTTTCACAGGAAATGGGTGAAGCCTTGCTTGAAATTATTATTCAGACGTTTTGTGCTGTGAAGGAAATGTCTCCTGATAGCACAAGCTATTGGTTTCCTGTTGTGAACTAACAGTTTTGGCATAACCAAGAATGGACAGGAAGGGCAAATGTTTGGGGGTCATTTGAAGAACTTGTTTTAATGAAAAGACCAGCCCAAGTAAACGGGAAGAAATTTGGCTTTAAAAAAAAAAATTGAAATTAGAAGGGGGAAGGGGGAGGGAGAAAGGGAATCAGTTGCTGGTTACTGCCATATCTTTGTGGGAATAAATAACAACAACAACAACAAAAACTCTGCATCAGATTTTAGCAGGGTTAGCAGAAAGTGGGGGGGACACTGCTGTTGAGCAGGATGTACAGCGGGAGGAGAAAGCCCTTTGTGTCCTACCTAATTAAGAGCCTGATTCAACAAATATATATCCGGCTTCTACACTGAGGAAAGCAATTTTTGGAAGCTTTAACAGATGTGGAATTGGTTTTTTTTCAACCAGGGCCTTGTAACAGAGGCACTTTCAAGTGCTATTTTTCAACCACAGTGTATAAATAGCACTGCCAGCAGGTCCCTGAAGCCACCTCAGCATCAGGCCATCTGACAGCTCGTCCTCCATCCAAAGCAGAAGGAAGCAAAGGGACAGGCACAGACGGCACCTTCAGCACCCTCTGTCCTGCAGCGTAGGTGCAGAGCTTCTTACACGATTTAATTTTCAGGAATAAAAAAAAAAAAGTAAATTTAGAAAGCTCTCTTGAGTGTTGGAGACTTCTTTTTAAGATGGTGGTGTATGTTTCATCTTAAGCATTCAAAATGTTTGAAAGCTATTTCTAAAAGAAATGAAACCCGCATGGATTTTTGTCTTGTGTCCTTTTGGCAGCAACCGTTTTCACCCTTACAAAGTTTATTTTGATTGTATGGAAATTCAAGTCATAGAAAATGGCCGCCTATTTCAGAAAACAGTCATGAAAGAAGTCACTTTATGTTTGCTGATTCTTAAAAGGCTTTCCTTAAAGTGTTTTTAATGATGCCAAACCCACAACAGTTTGTAAAAATGTGCCTCAATTTGTCTTGGGATTGCATTTAGATAGAATTTTTAAAACTATGTACAACAATATTTCTGCCTTCTACTCTTAGAAAAATACAAACTTCAGTCACATTTTGAATCACGCTTTTTTTTTTTAACATCTCCTTTTAAATATTTTTGTTTCCATTTAGGTCTGCCAACATTACCATGGAAACACCCAAAAATAAAGACTTTCCCAGCCTTGCGAGAACACACCTGCAAGAACAAGAATTGCCTGTCAGAAGTGACTCTCCTTCATTATTGGTGTCACCTAAGGACATTTTTTGTGGTCAGTGCGATTTGTTATCTCTAAATTTATTGAAAGTATGTTCTTAGAATTGATACAATTTGGAATCTTGCCATGGACCAGTAACAAATGTCTGTTGCTATCCCACAGTGCTCTCTTTAATATATGATCTCGGCTTTGAGAAAAAAATGAACAGACTGTAGAGTTAAGATTGGAAGCCCTGGAATAACAAGATGAAGTAAGCGCTCATCTGAATGAGACAAACACATGTAAAATGAAGTCCTAATAAGTTGTTTTAATATAAATCTTTCCACTGGCTTCAGAAGGACTTGGGTCAGAATTACAAAGAGAATTGCAAGAATTCATCTGCTGCTTCATAGTAGAAAGATGGAGCATGTTTACTAGTGAACAATTGGCTACTACAATTGTCTACTACAGATCTGTTTAGACTTCTAAACATTGCTAATTTTATACATATGCATTTTTTACTTACAGAATTAAATTTTAAGCAGTTTGATCTGAACTTTTATAATTGCAACTAATTCTATGCAGTTTTCCAATTAAAAGAAAAATAATTAGATAATTACAATGGTTTAACATGGTTTTTTTTCCAAGGAGAAGGCAACCATTGTAGTAGAACTGAATTCACATAATATGGTGATACATATGAATAATATTTCAAGACAATATTCTTAAATTTCTTAAATTATATTAAAAAACCACAAACTGACAAGATATTTCCATTTTTTGGTGCCTACTCTCTGTTCTTAGCTATATGAATTGTATATTCTGCTTGCTAAATTGTTACATTTCCAGTATATGAAAGCTTTTGATTTGTATATGTTTCTGCAGTGTGGTGGCAATTTGACAGTGAGTCTGCATCAGTAATGAGCACCACTGGGAAAATAGAGATTTTGTTTGTTTGTTTCTTTTTACTGAGGAAAGAATTCCCATAGCTCCCAAACCCAATGAAAAACTGAACCTTATATAATGATAGAAATACACTTTTGTTTTATTAACAATAATATAGGAAAATAATCTACTTTTTTGTTGTTGTTATTTAAGCATATTGAAAAACTTAATTTAAATGCATTCAGGTCTCATCTAGATTTGGGGTTTGTTTGTTTGTTTGTTTTAATGAGCAAACTCCTTGGCAGAATTGTTTGTCAGCACATTCAGACCCCAGAAATGCTAACTGTAGCATCTGTAACAATGCTAACTGACATATCTGCATGATATGTTTAATATCAAATAATCCTGTTCAAATTAATAGGACATTTGGGGAAGTTAGATGCTATTCCACATGAATAGGAGTATCAGGCCTCACCTCTACGGGAATATTAAAGAACAAAAGGAAAGAAGAAATTCAGACCTCAAGAAAAATGTGTTCATTACAGAGCTGAGTGTAAAGAGATAGATTCATTGACATAGAATACAGAAACTGTACGTGACAAATCAGTGTCATGACTGTTGCATCATCTCTGACTAGTCTTATCAGAATATACATATTTTGCAGGGCTGGAGCCTCCTGTTCTCCACATGAAAAATTTTCACAGAGAACTAGTCTGGTATTTATAAGAATTCTTCCAAGAAGTGCATACCTACTATCAGCAGGAACAATGGTGACTCTCATGTGGCCTGCTCACTCCAGCTATTAACAAGATCTCTGTCCTAATCCCACTGATGAAGACCTTTTTGCTGAATTTACCAGGTGTAAGTACAGTACTATCAAAGTTCTGGATATTTGCAGTCAATAAGGTTTCAATGTCCCAAGAGAAATGTTTTCCCAACAAATGCTGCACATTCCCACTGCTTTGATTCTAGGCTGAGTAGATGATTATTTAGTGTTGCTACAAACTGTAGTATCACTTATGTAGCTCACCAAAGAGGTGGTTGTCTTTCGGTGTTAGGTGGGAGTATTCCTATGCATGCATCTGTGCTCAAAATGACCTTTTCAAAAGTTTTACTGCATATGTTCATTGATACCTTTTAAGGTGAATGTGTGTCGTAGATAGAACTTCAATTTCCTTGTGTAGCAGCCCTAGTGCAACCAGACGAAACAGGAAAGGGGTTATAAGTGTTCTGAGCTCTTCAGTGGCAAATACTGTGGAAGCTACAGATAGATGAAATGCCTGAGGCTGATCATGCAGGGTTAATTTTTTCAGGAATGAAGTGGAGAAATGAAATTAATTGTAGTGGAAGTTGTAAGCTGGCATAGATTTGAGCTCAGTCATTTTACAATTTTGGCTGGATGCTCTGTGCAAGCTGCAGTTCCTCCTCCTAAAGTGTTAAAATCACTTCATTTGTGTGTGCTTCCTGGCACTGAAAAGACTACACCACCATAATACCACTTCAACTCAATAGGGAATGATTGCAACTGAAAAGCATTTATTTATTTGGTGTGAATCATTCTGTACTACAT
This sequence comes from Scolopax mira, assembly GCA_004320125.1. Taxonomy (NCBI): domain Eukaryota; kingdom Metazoa; phylum Chordata; class Aves; order Charadriiformes; family Scolopacidae; genus Scolopax; species Scolopax mira. The sequence continues at coordinate 73,241 of BJBW01000930.1, forward strand.
TTCAGTCCCATACTGAAAGGGAGGTCTGTTTGTCTTTTCAAGGTTTACTTAAAAAGGAGAGGAAACGAGGAGGAGTCCCTGGCACCTTTACTTTGCTAAAGTAGCTGACACACACCTCACTTTATAGAGCTGATGAACTGCAAAAGGACGTCTAGAACAGTTTTGACTATGCTAGTGTTTCTTCTTACACATCAAATCTTTGCCTTTGGTTATCAGGATGCTGGTCAGCATAAACAAGAAATAATATTGCAATATTGGTATCATAGAAAAGATTACAAATTGAGAAAAATAGTGTGTTTTGCTGTAATGTCAGCGTCTATTGGTTCTGCCTTGCTAGTAGCTTTTGAAATGAGCTAGACGTAAAATAGCCACAGTTTTGTCTAAAAATAAAGCAGAGGTTTTATGGAGAAAGTTGTCTCTTTAAGAGGACTGGTGAATTGTAGAGAGAATAACTTAATATTATGGTAACCACCTGGATTTGATTTTTAACTACGGAAAAACAGTGCTACATTAATGACAACTTTCAGAAAAAGAACTCAAAAACTTCGAGCTGTTACAAAAGTAAAAAAAAAACCAACCAACCAACAAACCCAAACAAAGCAACATCTTCGCTATTCATTTCCATCTCTGCATTTTTAAGATTAAACTCTGCTTCTTAATCTCATCCTAAAAAGACATGTTGAGAAGTAGAAACCTAATTTTTCAATGTTTATTGCATTTTCTTCGCCTGCTCCTTAATCTGAATTTCCTCCATGAAATTGGCTTATGTTAGTGATTTTTGTATTATTACTTCAGGACCCCTTTCAGTCTCCTTGAGTTCTACCTGGAAAGGTAGAATCAGGTTTGCTTCCACACCATAGGAGTCACGCACTGTTCCTAATGCTGATCTGAGGAGCAGAGCTGCTCACAAAAAGCTGCAAATTCCATTACAGTTGTAGCCATGGACTGACTTATGCCTTGTCTGTTCCCATATCCTCTGTGTGACATTGACCTCAGGCTCCCAACCCTAATGCTTAGTTGCTGGGGAGGGGGTTTCTTCCTCAGCCAGCTGGCCAAGTGCTCTTCCACTAATGCACAGCTTTTTTTTTTTTTTTTTCCTTTTTTTTTTTTTTTTCCTTTTTTTTTTCTTCCTCCACAGTTCAGGTCAGATCCCCTTATTCTGATTTACATACATGCCAATGTATATTACTTCCAAGGATGGAACTAATAATTCCATGTAGCAAGAGGGAAGCAGAGATTGTAGGAAGAGGACATGCAAATAAAATTTTTATTAGGCCAGTTAATATAATTGGAAAGAATCGGGAGGCTTTCAGGCTCAAAGTCTGAAAGGCTCTGGGTCTGAAAAGGAGTGGCAAAATCCAAGCCAGAGACAAGGTAAAGCCCAATTCCTCTTAGTTTAATCTAATTATGTTAGTCAGGCCACTTGAGAGATAAGGGTACTTAGCATGTGTAGAGCAAACCTCCCTTCCATATTACAGCAATCATATTCTGCTGGGAAAAGTTACGTTGCAAGGCGAGCTACACGAGCCTGTGCATCAGTTTTCAGAGAGACCTCCCGGGGTACTTAATTGCTGACACGCTTTTAGCCACACTGTCAGCATACACAGCGTTTCAGCCCAGCCACATGGAATACAGGATCTGCAGTGTTCCAAAATAATACATTTTAACATCACGATGCAACGTTTGCACATAGGACTCCACTGAACCTGTGCCTTCATCGGTGGTTGTTCAACCGTTTGGAGGTTGAGTCCTCAGAGGCTGAGAGGAGCTCAGTGCCTGTGATTTTGGGAGGGTGGATGAGATTCCAATCAGGCAAATGGATGGATTACCAATCAGTCTTGTTGTTTGGCCATCTGGATGTACTGCTACTGCCAGGCTCATTTTTCAGCTTGATGACCGTAATGATTTTGGCAAAGGTTGTGGCTGCTCCCATTCATTCTTTTAACAATTTCCACTACCCTGGCCAATTATTTTTGGGGTCCTGGCCTTTTCTTTCAGAGCTATGTGGTTTTATGTTTCAAGATCTCCGAATAGCGATTTGTCCCTTTGTGGCTGCTCCTCATCTTCTTGGAGCAGTTTTACACACAGCGTTATGCCTTTTGAACTAGCCTGTGACAAAGTGACTCAGACCACGCCGCTCTAAGGAACCTTCCCACTGAGAGTGAATAAAAAGGGGTGAAGTCTCAGCTCTCCATGTCGCTGGACAGGACATGGACACTAAGCCTACAGTCAGACGGAAAAAACCCGTGGGTTTAGTGGTGTTGTCAGTAGCAGATCCCAGCTGTTCCCTCTGATACAGCACACACAGGGACTCGCTGTACAGGACTGGCTTCAGCTGCATTTTACTCTATGGCTTTGCCTATCTTTAGTATTTTGTCAGCCCCAACAGGCTGAAACAGGCATCTTCTTCTGTATTTTAGGCTGAAAGAAGAGGCAGCAGACAAATACTGAGAGAATCAATACGGGCACCCAGAAACAACGCTAGCATTATAGGATATGCTGGCAATATAGGATATCGCTTTTTCTGAAGCATTATGAAGTCTTAATCTCTTAGATCCATACACACTGTCCAGCTCACATCTCAGCCCACTGGGGGGAAAACAAGTTCCCAAACGTGCCTGAAATACTAAACTAGTCCCAGGAGAGAAAACCTAAACAAACACTATCCCCTTCACCGAACACACGCGATCCTTCCCTAATCTAAACAGCCACTGACACCGTTATCACTTTCTGCCAGCAGCTCTGTTTTATTGTTAGGAAATAAGGCTTATGCTGATTGTGTAGGTTTCTACCACCTCTGTACATTGCATGCCTCAGCCAGCCAGTTGTGTGCTGCTGCTTCTTAGAAAGGCACTCACAGACAGAAAGGGATTCTGTATAAGAATGCTGCTGCAGTAAGACTAGGTGGTGACAAGTGGTGACTGGTCATTAGGTCACCACCGGTGACTTGTGGTGACTGGTGCCACCCATCACACAAGGGGACAAAGAGCAGACAGAGATTCTGGCAGAATGGCTTCTGCATTTTATGCTTCCTATTGTCAATGTGTATAAGTGTATATATATACATACCACAATAAAATAGATCGGGCATCACTAATTACGATCACTAACTTACAAAAGTCAGGTCAGCTAGTCTTGGGCTCTTGATACGAGAAGTTATAATAAGAATCAGAGCTGTATGTGGTGAAAATCGTCAGTTACCACCAGAAATAAAAGGATTTCAGATGCTGTTTCCTTGAATATATGCCTAATAGTTTCAAATCTTTGAGAGTGTGTACCAGCTCCTCCCCGTCACACAGCTGCACCGACTCCACAGTCTTTGGATTCAGTTCAGATCTTGTTTTCAGTATGACAAGAACTTTTGTCAATGCTGTAGTTAAGCAACGAGAAGAATGCAAGCAACAAGACAAACAAAAATACCTTAGCAAGTAAATCAGGATCTAAAGCCTTAGGAAAGGCTGGGGAAGTTTTCAGCACACACAGGACTGTAGCTATAGCCCTGGAGGTTTGCTTAAATTGTACCTGAGGTGGCAACTCCTAGAAACAGGTTGTGAGACACAACCCAGCTTCTCCTTTCCAGGTGGCCCTTGCAGACAACCTGAATTCAGACTGTCTAAAAGTGCCATGTGTCCTCACATCAGGCCATGCCAGGTCCTATCAGAAAGACCACAGGACATCTTGTTCGTCTGGCCTCAAACATATGGTCTCATCACAGGGGCAGATGGGACGTAGGGAGGTGACAGGGCCAGGTAATGATCACTGCTAGCACTGCAGGAAGGAGGGTCAGATGCTTGAAGCAAAAAAGTTTTCCCCGAGTATGCCAGTTAGCTCATCAGTCCCAAATTTGATCCTGGGACCTGATCAGATGTTTAATTCAAAGCAGTCATGAAGTTGTTCTTTAGGCTGTACTCTCATCTCACTGAGTGTCCTGATCCACTGGATCAAGAAAACTCCAAACAATTACACACAGGCATGCACAATTTCTTAGCACATGCAAATATGCACTCTAAATGTCTCATCAATATAGCAGATTGCATTCATAGCATGCTGGCAGCCTACTTAAATACTAGCATTTTATTTTCTTAAATGCATATAATGGCCAGCTAACTTCACAAAGTTCTTCACGCTCTAGGGCTGAAATACTTGGGTATATATATTGCTACCCTCAAAGACTAATAGTAAAAGAAAATAGGAAAATTCACTCCATATAGAGAAGTCTCCTCTAGGCTTTAGGGACATATAACATCCAATTAAATCTTTACAAAAGGGCTGATGCTTGGAATGTGACTAAGGCTCATGAGGTGCCTACAGCACTGCTGCAGCATTACAAACATGTACCAGTAAATCCACCTCTGAATGCAGTTCATCTGTCTTGGGAATGAAGTTCATCTTTCATAGTACAACATGGTCTTCTAGACAGAAGGAGAAAGCAAAAATCATTTCTCATTCCTGTGCCAGGCGGAGTTCAACTTGAAAGAAACCGGATGAAATGGGTACCATTCATCTAAGGGAACAAATCCACACTACAGATTTGTCTGAAAGACAAGTGAATGCAATCCAAAAAAGCTATCCATTTCAGAATGGGAGGCTTGAATTCAGTCCAACCAGAAAATGCATGCTGAGTAGCACCCATTTATTCGGGGTCGTAATGGCTTCTTTTTAAAGCACGTTGCCTCGATCGTTTGTGTTCAACACTGCATATATACCAACAAAAATCCTCATCTTGGTGAAGGCAGGCTGTCTGCCAGCTCCATAAAGGGAATTTTTTTTTGCTTTAAATAGCTACTGCACTAGGGCCGTTGCCTGCAGAGCAGGTTTTATATGTTCAGGCTACTGCGATCATCAGGTCTGAGTGCACAGTAAATGGAATTCACAAGCCTTTCCAAGTCACCTCCTTGTGTAAAGCCCTGAACAGACAGTCCCAGAAGTGAAGTAAGGAACAACTTTTCTCTCCACCCCTTTGGGCAGCTCACATACATGCTTTTAGCAGTACCTAAAACAAGAAAAACACCTAGATCCACTTCACTGGGATTGACGGCGATGGAACGGAAATGAGAAACTGATTAAGTGGTGAGCGAGCTTCACATGCAGAGAAACTTCCAACTTTCATTCCTAATGACTTTTTTAAAAACACTTCAGTTTTGCTTGTATTCCATTTGGAAAAAAAAAAAAAATCTTGGCCCATGAGTTCTTGGTGCCTACACAGATGAAAGCTGTGAGAGGCCTTAAATGACTTCAGCAGGAAACTACTGGGAAGGGGAGTGGTCTGTTTTCTGACAGTCCCATTACACATTTCTAGGAAAAATCTTTTCAAGTTCTGCGTACGAAAATGAAACAGGATTACAGCACTGCCTCTCTCTTGGAGACAATCGCAACAACACTTTTCCTGCTCCCATGCTGGAGCAGTGCAAAGTGATTCCCTTCTTTTTCCTCTCTCCTCTCTATCTCTGGGTCTTGGGCTCAGGAATAGCACTTTAGATTGAAGAAATTTTTAGAATCACTGCATTTAAAGTCTGCTCAAATAGGACCCTGTTTATTTCGGGTAACCTTGATGAAGACTTTGTTCTGAAGTCACATTCATAAATCTATCTGCCATTACCCAAACCCCTCACAAACTGTTTAGGGAGCTCAGGAGTTTTCCACTTAGTAGCGATGACAAAGCACTAGACTACTGCAAAACCCATGACGGAGAAGCTGAGCAATAACAGACACCAGCCAAATAGATCACTGGGGTGGAAGGTCATCCTTGAACAGTATTTCCATTTTTCCCCTCTTGGTAAATTGCTCTGGGAACAATCCTCTTTTCTAGCATAATGTAATCAAGAATTAGAAAGTCACCACCACTTACACAGAGCTGCAATTCCTGGCCTGCCTGGCCGTGTTGGGAATTTTAACTGATGTCTCCACCCAAGCAGCATGTGGAACCAATGTAATGGCTAACACAATTCAGAGCTTAAAATGGAGTGATGTTGCAGTTCCAGCTGTTTTTGTAAGTCAGTACAAGAGATTTTTGGACGCGTGAGAGGAGAAATAGAAACAGAGGTGAGGAATGGCTCCTAGTCTGATGATGTACACCAAGGAATATGTGAGTGACAATGCAAAAAGCGAGACAAAAGTAAAGCACCACTAGCAGTATTACACAGCACCGTGCTTGGGACCAAGACAGCAATGAGAAAAAGAGAAGTGGTGGGACATATTTCATATTTCATTTTTAATCCCTCTTATTAGAAAAGGCACAGCCCTCTACATATGGAAAGGTGAAGATATATAACAGCCTAGGGGTAAACAAGAAAGCTTTAATTCTGATGAAGAAGAAAGATTCACTCTAAGCATATTTGGCCCAAATACCCTTAACAGCTACTGTGACTCAGAGTGCTCTAAAAATCCCTTAATTATCAGAACTGCATGCCTATGTATCAGCTTAATTCAAGCTAACTCTGTAAGGTTCTTTTTCTTTCCTGAGAACCAATCTATGCGATTTGACCAACCAAGTTTCTGCATTCTTCCTCAGTCCTAAAAATTGCTGGCAAGCCATGGTGATGACATGCATTTACCTTATTACTGAATATATTTCCATGTAGGTCCCTGCTTATAAGCAGAAGTTCTCATCTAGCTGCTAATTCTGATGCAGATTTTAGCAATTTAATAAGTACTTAGTATGTAATAAGTATTTAGTAGTAATTTGGTAGATCTGCTGTCTATCCATGGCCCCTGTTTAATCGTTACCTGCCTTTCCAGCAGACTTTGTCTTCCCTACAGTACTTATTATTCTTTGAAGGCAAGAAACATTTTTGTTTTGTAGAGAAGCGTGTGGGGAAGAGAGCTCAAGTCTTAAGGAGTCCTCTTTGTGTGTGTGTGGTTAGCTGTGTACCTCGTCCCTGTGTCCACCACACCTGATCCTTATCTGTCTGAAAGGATCCCTATAGCTACTCCATTTATTGAGATCAAGGCAAAGTTCACTGTTTTCAGAGTTCCTCCATCAAGACTAACAATACAGGTAGGATGCTAGAGACAAAGAATTTATCCAGTGAAGAAAATCACGATATAAACTATATCTGCACTGAAAACAGGAGATAATTTGCTACCAACATGAATGGGTCGTATTTGCAGAGGGCACTTGCCATGTATTTAGAAAATAACCCCTCTTTGCCCCCCTCAGAAAAGCAATGGATGCATTTGAGAACTAAAGACAGGTGAGATCACGATAAAAAAGTGATCTCACACTTCACCCACAAAAGCAAATTTAAAAGGCTACTTAGAAAAATAAAAGTCTGCTTTCTTTGAAAAATCCCAGATACCTCAATGTCGGGTAATGCAGTTCTTAACTCGCGTTACAACCCCCTCACCACATGCTAAATCTGTATGTGCCAGTTTCATATCTGCAGGTAGGACTCACCCTGCAAACTAGAGCTAACTTGGACCATTTTCGCAACGCATATTCCAAAAGACTAATTCCCAAATAAGACGGTCTGGAAGAGATAATTCTGTATTCTCTGGAATGGTGATAAAATTAAACAGTTTGAAAATAACATGCTTCAGGCTTACAAGAGTCCTCAAATACACTACTACAAATGCATCAGTCTTTAAAATTACTAGGTTGAACTTATCATCAGTCTGACTTATGCAAAGCACTAGCTTTTCCCCTAAGAAATAAATTTAATATTGTTTCACTCGATTTAATCCATTAATCAGGATTATTTAGTTCTGAGGAAGAATTTATATAGAGTCAATATGACTGAAGCACATAAACAAGCCGAGTGCTTTTCTAAAATAAAACTGTAGGACGTCAATGCAAATCAACAGTAAAAAGGTATTTTAGAGTGCAATAAGCAGAGGAATAACTTAGTTAAAAGACATCTAATGAGCAAAAGGGATATTGATTGTTTTGCAGTCCACTTCTGAAAACCAAAACAGGCTTTCACTTTGTTTTCTCCCTATTTTTTTGGCATAAAAATACACTTAAACTGTTAGACAGATAGATTATGAACAGAAGCAAAACATGAAGGAAGGCTTTCACGCACTATGTAGGTTATCAATTTTTTGGCAGATGAAATTCTTTAAATACTCTCATTCATTTTAAATTAAGATTCTTGAGGTGGTTCAGACACAGAGTTATTGAAACAGAGTTGTCCATCTTGAAGAATTTTCCTGTAGATGTGCTCTGAACATTCTTTATGCTTTATTCTCTTGACAGGAGTGATTTTCCCTGGATGTTAGTGATTTATGTGAACTCCAGATCAGTGAAACTCCTTACACAGAAGGACATGCAACATCTCACAGATCACAGCTTTAAAAAGGATCCAAAACAAGCAGCAACCACATCTTCCGTAAGTTAAATCAGTCCATCTTATAGAATCATCTTATAGGGGAGGAAATGTCTAACAGTAATATTAATTGAATGTAACAACAAACCAGGTAAAACTATGGCTAAAACAATGCTTTGGGAAAAAGCTTTGGGAAAGTACTTTGTTTCTATCAGACAGATTTACTAATTTTTAAAAATCTGCTTTACTCAAGCTTCTGAGCACCACCACAAAGCATATTTATTACCCAGGGAAAGTCGTCTGCAGACCACCATTGTTTTCAAAAGAAAAGGGAAAAACACAGCGAAGGCTTCAAAGATGTGAATTATTTCATCCCCTTAAAAGTGCAGCATGTGCTCTCTCTTCTGTAATGACACAGTACAGAAAACAAGATGTAATTAATGTAATTCCTTTGCCAAATGAGTGGGATCTTATAAAGAGTTGGCACATGCTTTCTTGTCTTAAACAAAACCAAATTTAATACAGAACGTTATAATATACTAACAGGGTCCTTCAATAGATTTTTTTTTCTTTTTCCCAGTACAAGTGACTGCAAAGTGCTGGGCCTGTAATCAAAAGCATACTTGGGGTCCAAAACAGCAATACTGATGCAGCCAGGCATTTTTGTGTACTACAGTACAATCATGTAAGTGAACCAAAGAAGAACATTTGGCCTTTTGCTATCTTAAATACCAAGACAGAAGAACATGCCTTTTCCTACCCCGATGAGCAGATGTGGGTTTAATCACATACAAGACAAAACACAAGTTTCAGACTATGACTTTGAAAATTAGGAGTAAAACTATTTTCAAAGAAAATAATTTTCAACAGCGTATAAATATAAATAATCTGTCCATAAAAGGCAGACAGGCAGATAATTGGATTAATATTCCAAGTAGGGTTTTTTGGGGGGTTTTTCTTTTTCCATTTGGAAAGAAAATGAAGGGAATTTTGACAAACAAAAAATCTGTTGCAAGACAAGACATTTTAAAAGCTGCCTTAGGGTCCAATATAGAAAAGTTATAGGAGATTCATCAATAAATAGATTTTACAGAGCGGTATAAACCCAGATGCCACCACTCTGTTATTGAACTTAACATTGCAGATTAACTTACACAATGTAAGCAGAAGAGTACAATTAATTACCAGAGGCTGAAAAAGCCAAAGCAAGCCCAAATGCTACTCTGTTGGGAAACCAGCACCTAGAGCTGCTACAACTTTAAGCAAGTCAGTAACCTACACCTCATCATATCCAGCTCACTCGCCATCCCACCCCAACTAAAAAAACACTTCATAAATAGCTAAAATCAGATTACACTTTCTTCTGAATAGCATTACAGCTCTTTGACAAACTGTGTGTGAAACACAGTTCCAGAGAATATGTATTACAGGCAACTCTTCAAGACCTATTTTGAAAGGATGTATGTGGCATTGAGGTAGCTGGAATTTGCATACAGAGAGAATAGGTATGTTTCTAATGTGACCTGGACCTCAATTAACATGAACTGTCTTTACGCATATGGTCCATATGAGGATAACGTGCATGGAGTACAAAGGGATCTCTGTTCCACATCTGGGTGTTGTACCAGGAGCAGAGGGTGGAGGGAGGGAGCTGAAATCTGTGGTTCTGAGGTGAAGGTAAGATGCACGATGCTGGCATCTGGCAACCAGAAGAGACAAATGAGGTAGAGCTGGGCCACTGGCTGCCGGCCAGCCAGGGCGTATGCAAGGGTAACAAGAGCTTTTAACCCATACGGAAAGGTGACCATGGTAGGAAGAGAATTATGGACCATGTTCGTACTTCAACTGCAAATTTCCTGGCTTTATAGAGTTTCCCAACAACCAAGAGTACCGCAACATCCTAGAATTAATTTTAAAACCACATGCAATCAAACTTCATCACAAATGACCAGGTCCACCAAGCATCTAGACATATAGCTCCCAGTGAAAATC
>BJBW01000930.1:83644-110523 GCA_004320125.1 Scolopax mira
CTGAAGTTTCAAAGATAATACCCATGTGTCTCTGGAGCTTGTACCACTCACTTCAACAACGACTCTTCAGCCTGTTGAGCTGGTACCAGGCTGTTGGGACAAACTCCTCTAACATGACAGTCAGAAGACAAGACGAGATTACAGATTCTGGGTGAGTTCATACCTAAAGTCAGTATTTCAAAGGAAATTTCACACAGGCAAGTTTTGTTCACAGGTTTTCTTGCAATGCCTAGGACCAATCTGAGTTTCTAAAAAAGCGAGTTTTTAATTACAAGCAGAGAAACAATAGCTCACTTCAACATGAAAAAGAATACACCCACTGTTTTTCCATGCTCTGTAATTTAAAAATAGGTCGACCCATTAGCTTTAAAGCTTTAAAAAACATTAAAACTGAAATACAGGGCTCAATTTCCTTTTTGTTTTTTAAGCCAGACCCAGAGATTGAAAAGTTTCAGACTAATGGCTACTTTAAGATGATAAAAGGGGTGAGAGTTTTAGAACCATGAATCTAACATTGCCAGAACAGATTGATTCCGTAGTAAATATTTAAACATTGACTGAATCTAAAGCATTTAAATAAGACCAGAGCATTAAGTACATGCCAATTCAGAAGTGCTACAGGGCCTATAATTTGTCACAGTGTGCGTATAGATCTGACTGTTCTCACTTTTTTCCATAGTGTGCATGTTCAGAATGCAAGCAAGGGCCAAAGTACACCTGAGCAGCCGGTCTGCCAATTCCAGAGACTTCCTATATTTGATGTGAACCAGACAGAATCAATACATAATGAAAAAACTGGCTAGGAAATGGCATTTTTACTCTGTGCTTCAAAAACAGAACCTTAGAGGCCAAAATTAATGTCTTGCCCATTTGGCAATTGATTGACAACAGAATTGATTAGTGGGACATTGACTCCCGGTGTTCCCCAGGTACCTTCTGGAGGAATTGGAGGAACACCTTGGAAGAGTATGAAACAGAAGGTCCCTCAGTTCATCAATACCACAGTGCCCAACAGGCACTGCTCTTTCGAGAAACATTCCTAGACTCAGCAGTTTGCCCGAATTTCAACCAAATGAAGCTTCACAGTTGCTAAAATACAGAGAGAAGCCAAACAGACTTGGCCTGGTTCTGCAGCTGCTACTCTGTGCACTAATGGAGACCCTTGAACCCAACAGCCTGACCAGGCTGAAGAGCACAGCACCCCAAAGGAGTAAAAACCATTTCAAACCACCAGGCAGCAGCCTGGCATACCACTGAACCACACACTTCCAGTGATTTCCAGCAACCATAGCAGCCAGGGCAGTCTGTGACCATCTTGGGGCTTCCACCTGAAATCCAGATCCTGAAGGAAACGCTACTTGCAGGATCTGGGGAGGTGTTCTATGCTTTTCAGGACTCTTCATCCTTAGACTAAAGTTCAGGTTCCTGCTGCCCAAAAAACCCTGGAGAAAAACTGTTGGTTCAAAGTCTTGGTGGGTAAGTCAAACCCTGCCAAAACCTGACTACTCTGAGGTATCTCATAGTTGCAGTCACTTCACCTCAAACTAATTTGATTTTAAAACTGACGTTAAGCAACTTGCTAGTAATGACTTTTCAAGTATTTATTTTGTTGGGGGAGGAAGGGAGGGAGAAGAGAAAAATCAAGCTATTTATCTTTCCAAGTATTTAACATAAAACCCAAAAGAGCTCCATCTGGCAACCAGCAGGATTTCTAAATAATCTAAATAGTATCTACATAAGAACCAGGCTGTCTATGGAGTAAGACAACTTCAACTTTTACAGCCACAAGAAGCCTTTATTAACATAAAAGGAAATTATAAAAAATTAAGTTAGAACAGGAACAAGAGTCTGGCAAACTGCCAAAAGACCCCAGGAATCTCTGCATTAGTCTTGAAATGCTGTTTTTTACTTTGTCGGAATATAGCATCATACACTGCATGGTTTAAAACAAAAAACCAAACCAAAACAAACCAAACAAAAAAAACCCAACCTGAGGTTCAAAGGACTCTAGTAGAATAAAAACAGTTCTAGGAAAAGCTTCAAATTAATAGAAATCAATATGTAATTCCCTGCTTTGCAACACAAGATGACCCCTAACATTTTAACATAGTTTGTGGAAAATATTTAATTACACAGACTTCATAGAGTCATGGGTGAGGCCCTTCATGTCCACAGATGTCTGTCTTCATTAAGAAAATGGTTGAGAATACTATTACTAATTATGTTAATCAAATATACCTTTGAACTCCACTTATAGAAAAGTTTTGATAATTCATAATTCCCAAGTAAATAAACACCTCTTGGAGTACATAATATTTAATTTTCCAAGTTATTTATTCGTATGACGGATCTGGCCTTGCCCTTCATACCTGGCCAGTAGTTTTTGGCCCATTTGTGATTGTTCCAAACCTGTTTGGTGGTTTGGTGTCCTACGTGAAATATTTTAATGGTCTTGATGCTCCTGTCAAGTTACCACTGGGATTTTCTGTCAGTTTCTTGGCAAAACATCAAAGAGCGAAAGCAGTGGGCCCAAAAAGAACCATATTCTGGTGATCCTGTGAGGATAGGGCAGTGGTGAATCTCTGCATTTCTGCAATCCCTGGGCTACAGGAAGAGAATTTCTATCTTTATTATTGCCCATCTGGCACCTTTCACAGGCAGCAAGAACAAAGAAGCGAAATGTACTGGTCCCTACCATCTGCTTCTGCTTGTAAAGTCTAGAAAGAGCCTAATAGGGAAGAAAGAGAAAATAAAAAAAAAATAAAAGAAACAACCTCTTAGTTTCCCACCAAACTGTTCTATCAGGTACATTTCTTTGCCTGTACCTCTTATGTATCTTAGGGCAACCCTAGAGGCTCTGGGTTCCCTACAGCAATGCAGCTGCTCGACACAGAGCATCCCAAACGCTCCTCGCCCCACATCTCCATTCACAAGCATCTCACAGCCCGGGAAGAAAGGTTGTGTTGTTTGAGATTTGTTTTATTGGATCAGCCTATGTTTTATCTAGGGTAGGAAAATTCCTGTGGGTTTAATAGGAGGTATTACCCTACAGATTTTCTCTGGTTCCACCTCCTTTCCCATCAGCCACATCCCCTCTTGCTGCAAGGCTGCATACACCATGTGTTGGCTCGACCCCTTCTGTCTCTGACAGAAGTTTGGCCAAAAAGAGCAGATTTTCTGCTACTTTGATCATTTCCTGTGGTAAAAAGTGAAGGGAATTATCTGACCCATGGTCTTTTTTTTTTTCCTTAGTTTTGAAAAATAACATGGATTTACATTTGTAATTTCCCTTAAATAGTGTACTTGCTTTTCAGTAGCCTTTTGCTGCTAGTTTACTGGTTGTCTTACAGACTTTATTTCTTTTAGAATCAGAAAGCGCATTGCTCAGATCTCAAATTCCAGATCCAAGATTCAGCTGCTGTTTTAAATCAATAATGAACTTTGCTATGATGAAGCAGCAACCAAAAGGTAATATCAAATTCACAGGCAATATAAAAGTGACAACTTTTTCCCTGTTAAAAAAAATTCTTACATTTAAAAAAGAAGCTTAATTCACTTTTGGTGGGGATAGTGTTATTTTTGGCCAAAAATATGCATTGCATAATGTGTTTAGAAATAAGTTAACCTTTTTATTAACTGCACTATTAGAGTAGATCTATGACATATGTGATAGAAGCAGCCTGAAATATTAACTATTCTTTTGTCAAAACCACCACGGTTCCAGATCAGGAAACGTGTCTCATGCTGGACTAAGCCCATGTTGCAATGGTGACTCTACGTAAATGCTGTCACCTAAATTGTTGACCTAAATGGTGTAAGTGGTTGGGCAACAAGGGCCTAAAGTACGATGCCAAGAGATAGTCAGTGACCTCAATGTGGCCTGCAATTGCACCCTGAAAACTAGACCATTATTTATTTTTTCTGTCCCAGCAAGTACAAAGTAAATGAACAACACGAATATACTTACTAAAATAATGTCTCAGAACAGAATTAATATTCTATAGGAATACATTGCCCATAAATTACCATGAGATTCATTAAGTCCTTATAAACGTGGCACCACAGCATTTTAAATACACATTCACTCTCAGTAGTGGAACCACACTCTTTCAGCTCAGAAAATGCTACAATGTGCATATGTATATAGAGACTTTTTCCTGTTAATCATTTACTCAGAGTGCATAAAAATAGTGGTACTTGTTCGCATCAAAAGCCTTTTTTCTTTTTCAAACTTTACTGTGCAAGTTATATGAATTGCACAGATTTGGACAGATACTCTCTCAAGCTGAGGCCAGGGAGCACATGGCTCCCTTGGTGTGAGTTCTCTGGAAAGAAATGATTAAACATTTTGAAGTGTTAAAATTACCGCTATTTAAAAATGTTACAGTAAGCTATTTGGGTGAATTTACTATTTGTATGTGTATATACATATATATATTACTTTTTTTTTAATCAGACTGTTAATTAGAATCATGGTCTAATTACATTTCATGTTTAATTTTACAAAACTGAATCCCCCCAAAATACACCTCAAAAACAGAGTGAGATCTAAAGCAGTTCACTTTCCTTCAATATTAGAAAAGGGAAAAAAAGAAAGATACATACTTATTTATATACGTAGGCATGTACTTCACTTTAAAATATAATCAGAAATGGGTAAAGAATTACAGAATCACACAGAATCACAGAAGCACCTAGGTTAGAAGGGATCTTTTAAGATCATCAATCTGCAGCATCCTTGTTAAAACAAAAATTGCACTAAACCACTTAAAACAAAATCTTACAACAAAAATCAGCGCTATCATCCTTAGTAATATATTGTCTTTCATATGCAGAGGTAATAAGGAGGCTGCACTGTGATCCACGTAACCTCAATAATGTATAAATGAATCAAAAGGAATCTAATTAGTTCAGCAGCGCCAAAAATTATTAAATAGAAACATCAAAAGAGGCAGCAGGATGTTACTTTTTTGGGGGGGGGGGGACAGAGACACTGTAGGGGCTGCCCTTCAGAATTCTCTGGTTTGTACCTGAAGGGAGCCACGGCAAGATGAAAGAACTACTGGAGTTAAGGGTGTCACCCCAATACCTGCGCCTGCCCCCCGCCGTGCTGCCCTGCAGCCCCCTCAGCACCATCTCCCCACGTCCCACACGGAGCCCCGCACCATCCAGGAGCTCTGCAAAGGAAGGGTGGAGCCCGTTCCTCACCTCCTGTCTGCAGCCGCAGAAGATAGCACATCCTGAAAGGATGACATCTGCCACAATCCCGTTTTCCTCCTTCCCCTCACTGCGGCTGCGGAAGAGAAGGGAGGGTAGATTGGGGCAGTTATCTCGGCTTCCGCGGAGACGTGCTACAAGGGTGGGAGACACAGAGGGTAGAGCAGACACCCCCAAACACTAGAGGCACAGGACCTCCCTGAAGATGGCCTTGGCCTCCTATGAGTCCCTCTGAAGTCCTACAGCTGTTCCTGCCATCCAGAGAGCCCCCGAGGACGTACCTGTGGGGGCATCTAAGCCAAAGTTAGTACAGCGTCTGTATATATTCTTATTTATGACAAAACAGTGAGAGAACTTTTATGCTATATCACAAAGATAGGGACGTGGCTGCAGCACATACTGCTGGGTTTATATTGCATCAGAGGTAACGCAGTGAGAAAATCGTACCCCAGACGAAATGCAGCTTGGACTACTTTTCACAAAGGAAAAGTCCTAATCATACAATTCACTGAAGCTGGAAAAGTTTCATTTAAAAATAAACAAAACGTAATATTGGGGTCCGCTGTACTTAAGCCAAAGAATTTTTTTTTTCTACCCTTGAAGATATGGAGATATATGTATATATATAAGCTTAGCTTGTAGCTCCTTCAGCCACCCTCCTCCAGGATGTGTTTGTCCACTACCCAGAAACACTTCATTCCCCTACAAAATTAAGCATCACAAAAGCAACAACACTGCTGGAAAAGGAAGACCTCTCACTACTCCAGGACTGTTTCATCCCCAAAACCAAACGGTTTACTTCTTCGAAGGAATAAATAGGACAGTACTGGTACAGTAAAGGTTTAAACCACGGTAACAACACTTTTAAGGTGCATTCTCCCATGGCTTCTGCCACTGCTCAATTTGCAGACCTATTAAAAAACCCACAAACAATAAATGCCATTAGGCAACGGAGCTGGGCAGACAAAACAAAGCCTCCTTGCCAGAAGACCTTTCATGGAACATACAGAAGGCAACAGATCCCACAGGTCCACAAAGACCAGAATGGAGGAAAAAAAAATAAAAAATCACCACTGCAGTTATGGGAACTACTGCAGTATTCCCTGAGGTCCACTCACAGTTCCCAAGGAATTCAACTGGAGGTGGGCTAGGCCTCAAAAGTCAGCTAACTTCTTTTTTCCATTATCTGCAACATCAAACAAGAACTGCTTTGCCAGAAACCTGCACTGAGGAGCTCCAACACGAACCTCTGAGGAATCAAGGGGCCCGATCCTCCGCACCCCCAACCGGACACACGGAACAAGCAGGGCTATCCAGCAAGGTAAAGCGCGAGAAACCCTTACTAAATTAATACAGATTTAGGACAGATGGCCCCCATCTGCACGAGTTAGTCTACCCAAACTTGCCCAAGATAAGACAGAACGCTGATAAAGACAGAGCCAGCCTGTGCCTGCAGCCAGAGCCCTCCCAACGCATCCAGAGCTGCCCAGCTTTCCATAAATACAACCACAGAGCGTCTCTGTCGGAGGCGTCCTGAGGAGGAGGGGTGGTACCGCGGGAGGGACAGTATTTATAAAAATAAAAGAACTGAGCTGCAGCCCGTACGCTGCCGTCTCGAACTACAGTTACTTTTGTACCACCCATTCCCCGGGGAAAATGACATACAATGCAAACAGGCCTAGTTGTTCAACTCTTCAAGTAGTAAGAGATTCACAGAAAGACATCTGAGAAACATAACATTTTAATAGATGAAATAAATACTCCAGTACATGCAAGATAAAAACTGACATTGGAAAAAAAAAAAAATTAAAAATCACTTTTGTTATAGTGTAATTTTTTTTGTTTGTTTGTTTGTTTAAACACTCACAGTAGCTTTTCCCCCAGTTTGGAAATCAACACATGGAAAACATAATCACAACCTCCAGTCCTTCCACTCCTACACACCAAATGCACTTCTAACCTAACACTTGATGCAAAATAAAAAAAAAAAAAGAAGTCATACAAAACAAAACGAAACAAAATAGTAGCTACATCCATCATTTATGTGTTGTTGGGTTTTTTTTTCATTTTTTTTTTAAAATGGGTGAGAACTGAGGTAACCTTTTTCCTGCACAACTGAACAGTAAAATTTAGAAGGGAAATTTCGGAAGACAAGACAAGACAAACTTTAAAAACCGCACCCAGCGCGATTAAAGCTTTTTTTTTTTTCTCTCCTTTTTTAAGATACCCCCACCTCCCCAAATATAAAAAAAAACCACCACACTTTCAAACAGCTATTACCATTTGTGTGAAGACCTTGTTGAATAAAGGAAAATTTATCTGCAGAAACTTGCTTGACTTTAAAGTAAAATAAAAAGAAGCCCAAACTGGCTATCTTTATGAGTACGTATAGATTAAGTATATTCTGCTTCTTCACCACATGAAATCAAAGGATTGGGCTCATCCAAGCAAATTCTTTGGTATACAAAAAGGGGAGAGGAGGTGGGATATTATTTTCCTTTAGCAATGACTGGGATCTAAAGAGAAGGTGTGGGGGTTAATTCACAGAATTGGAGTTCACTGGCGGTAAAGTCCTGGGTGAAGATCGTTCTCTTAGTGCCTGAGATAACAGGTTGCAACCATCCGAGACGGCGCAAGCTGAGTTCCTCAACCTTTCCCTGTAATCGCTCATTTTGGTGCTACTTTCGGGGTGTTGGGCTATATCCCTGAGGCATTGGGTCAGGAGCACACAAGCAGATACCACACTCATGGCTCCTCCTAGGATGGCAGTTTGCACAGCTTTGCCCTCTGGATTAATGGTGGCAGCTTTACCCAAAAACTGGGGCTCAGTGGCAAAGCCCACCAGAGCATAGACAGACTGCACCAAAGGTCCACTGAACAAGACGCATCGGTTCCTGGTCAGCTCGCTGGGTGAAGTCTTGACCTCCTTGACACACGCCAAGAGGGCAGAGGCGCTGGTGCTCATACATTTGACACTGAGTTTGAACTGCTCCTTAGCAAATTTATCCTTGGATTTCTCACTGGCCAGCACGCAGGCGTCTGTCAGGAATTTCAAGTTCTTGGACATGTTCTGAGAAACCTCCAGCAGGAGCTGAGGGCTCATATCTGCCAAAGGGGTGGTCTTCAAGACCCCGCAGCCGTGCTCCACCTCATGCCTACATCGGGTCACCTTGTAGCGATCCACCAAGCCCGGCATGGCAGGCTGGGCCCCCGGAGTCTCCACTGCGGCCAGGTAGGCGGCGTGGGCAGAGCACTCCGTCAGGGAGACCACCAGCTCCCCCATCTCCATCAGGCTTTCCCCCACCTCCCCGAAGCGTCCCATGTTGAGCTGGCTCTGGACATCGTGGGTCAAGATGGAGAGTCCTTTGGTCCTGGCAATGATCGTGTCCCTGCACTTCTCGAAGGACTCACCGAAGACGGACAGGCTCTCCGTGTTCACCGGCCTGGTCTCGCTCGACAGCAGCAGCAGATCGGCCACCAGTTGCATCTTGATCTTGCAGTGGTCGCAGATAGAGATGAGCTTCTTCCTCTGCAGGGAACCGCTGCTGGGGATGCCGCCGCCAGACACCTCGCTGCTGGACTTGCCAGAGCCACCGCTAGCCATAGCGCCGGGGGGGCACTCGCATGCCGCTCGCTACCCCGCTGCCGCCGCCGCCGCCGCCCGCGCAGTCCCGACTCAGCCCGGCAGGATCGCTCTGCCTTTTCCGCAACATCATTCCATTAATCGCCGGGAAGCAAGAAGGGGCTCTGGCCGCCGGGGCTGCCGCTGCTGCGGGGACCGAGCTCCGCCGGGGCGCCCGCCCCGCTCCGGCGCCAGCCCTCGCTCCTACGGCGCTGCCCCGGCGGGTGGGCGCTCGCCGGGAGCCCCCGGGCCCCGTTCCGGCATCGTTTAGCTAAATATATATATATATCTCCTTTTCTTCTTTTTTTTTTTTTTTCTTCTTTTTCTTCTTTCTTTTCCCTTTTCGCACGTTGGCTCCCCTCCCTTCCACCACCGCCTCCGGCCGCGGGATCCTGCGCGAAGTTCCCCTTCACCGGGCGGAATGCCTCAGGGACGGCCGGCGGGGAGTCGGGGCCGGGGCGCAGCCCTCCGAGTCGCTACCGTGCCCCCCGGCTCCTCCGGTCGGCGCTCGCCCAGGGCCGGAGGGGCGGCGGCTGCGCACCATGTGCCGCCCCCGGCGCGCCCGCCGCGGCCCCGCAGGAAGCGCCGCCGCGGGTGTGGCCCCGCACCGGGCCGCGGAGGGGAGAGGGGAGCACCGCGGGGGACCGGGACGGGGAGGGAAGAGGGGACCGCGGGAGGGGGCGGGTAAAAAAAAAAACAGAAAGAAAAAAAAAATAAAAAAGAAAGAAAGAAAGAGGGGAGGGAAAGAAAAAAAAAAAGAAGAAACAACAACAACAAAAAAAAAAGATCCACCGGATCCGGGCGCTGGGGGCGGGCGGGATCCGTTCCCCTTCCTTCTGCCGCTGCCTCACTCCTTCCTGCCTCGGTCATTCGCGCTGCGCGCTGGCTCCCCGCCGCCGCGGTCCATGCCCCGCTCCCGCGGGCCGGGCCCTGCTCGCCCGCCTCCCTCTGCTCGCCGTGGCCGCGGCCGCCGCCGGCACCAACTTAGGCTCTTCCCGCACAGAAGGGTGGTGGCTCCAGGCTACAGCCGCGGATGCTGCGACCCGCCCGGCCTTGCGCTCCTCCTGCCATGTTTTCTGGCCGAGTCGCCAACTCCCAGGGAGAAAAGGGGAAAAAAAAAAAAAAAATTAAAAAAGAAAGAAGGGAGGGAGGGAGGGGAGGAAAATCTTTTAAATTCCCTTTCTCAGGCTTTCAGACAAACTATTGGGAAGAGGCGGCTGCGGCGGATCTGCCAGCCAGACGCTGCACGGCTCCGAGGGAGGCTCCCCCCCCTCCCCGTCGCCTTCGCTGTAACCTCACTTAAGCCTATCGAAATCTTTTGTGCGGTGTCACCGCCCTTCGTTTAAATCCTGCCCTCCCTCCCCCCCCCCCCCCCCCCCCCCCCCCCCCCCCCCCCCCCCCCCCCCCCCCCCCGTCCAACCCCCCCCCACCCCCCCTGCTCCCCGCCCGCTCCTCCCGGGCGGAGGGGGCAGCAGCGCCCTGCCGCGGCCGGCACCGCCCGACCGGCCCCGGGGTCCCCCCCACACACACTTCACCCCCCACCCCCCCCCCCAAAACCCCACGCCGGGCAGGGGATTAAAGAGGGAGTAAATAAATAAATGACGGAGCGGGGAGAGGAGAGGGAGGGGGCGGCCGGATGAGCTCAGCCCGGGTGGGCCCGGGCGGGAGGGCGGAGGAGGGGGATGCTGAGGATGGGGGGGGACACACACCACGCACGGGGAAGCCGCCCCCCGCCCCGTCTCTCCCGGGCAGCCCGCCGGTAAGTTGGACGTTCCGGGCGGTGTGAGATCCCGTCGCTGTCAGCGCCGGGTAGGGGGCAAGCCCACCCCCTGCCTCAGCCGGTGGGGTAACGGGTCAGAGACGCTTCACCCTGGTAAGGACAGCGGGGGTCCCTCACATCCCCGGGGGGGCGGTTAGGTTGGCGCTGCTCTGATTTAGTTAAAAAGCCCATCCTCTTGCTGGCTGTAATCGGTGCTGGAACTACGGAACGGGGCATCACTACAGCTTGATTTACATCTCTCCCTCAGCGCTGGTCCTGACCCATTTATTGGGGTTTTTGACCCAATGAAAGTGAATTTGGTCTGTCTCTCTCACGTTTCTGTCCTTGCTTTTGAGGACTGGTTACCGATTTGTTAGGATTTAGCAGGGACAGTGTAGACCTGCCGTCGGGAAGGCTCTTTGAAGAAGACGTTCTCCTCTGGCCTGGTCCCATTCTGCTGCACACCGAGAACTTCACGAGATGGTTCTTGTCAAAAGTAAGATGTTACACTCGGTAAATCTGAGGCGTCCGAGTAAATGCTATTAAAGAAAATTAAAATTACTAATTGGGCTGGAAAAAGTTACGAGATGATGGGTTCGATGCTGCCTGGGATGCCTCCAAAGGGAATATGTAGTTTGGTAGATGATGGTGGTGAGAGTATCCATGTCCCACACATTGGATTCTGTCCTGTTGTACAGTATCTCCATCGGAGATGGAATCCTGAACAATCAAAGCCCATCTTGAGACCACCTCTTAAATTTGTTACAAATTTTCCTGCAGCTAAATAATAACGTTCTCAATCAGACTTTACATTTGAAGTTGGCCTCTTAACTCTCGGCATTTACAATGCATTTAGGAGGCTGGAGAAAACCAGAAATACATTTGTCCTAATTCACAGTTTCATTAACCGAGTCCTGCTACCTTCGTGCTCCTGCAGGGGTATAAGTGACCTTGAAAAAAATGACAATGGGACCAGGCTGCTCCCTTGCAGGCCAGATCTGGGACAAAGGGAGCCTGTCTAATGGTCTGCATATACTTTAGAGAGCTTCAGACAAGTTTATTTGTATATGTCCTCACCCCTTTGCTAGGGGAACCCTTGGCTGTCTCCCCTGACTCATAGAGGGGGACATGAGCAGGATGAATACGGATGTGAAAGTGTGGAGGGGTCACAGCTTTTCTGGGGGCCCCTTGCCCTGGAGTCAGAATTGAGTCAAGGGGCAGATACTGGTCTCTGGGTGTGTCGAAAAAAGGGCAGTTCTCCACCCATCCCTCCCCACAGAAATTCTGTGCGAGGGAAATTCTGTTTACTTGAGTCAGATTATAGCAGTTTAAAGGAAGGTCATGGTTTGGGCCTAAACAATTTTGGCTTACTGCCATTTCAACTCATTTGCAAAGCTATAAATAGGCGTGATTTCAGAATACTCTGAAAAGTAAAAATCAATGGGCAGAAGAAGGCAGCTGAATTGTATTTCAAAATATTTCCAGATATGTCCTTAAATGAGGCAGTGAGATATTACTTAGCGTGAGGACTGCCTCTCATAAATATTAACCTAGTTTATTTTTAATGAGGATTGACTGCATTTAATTAGTGTTTGAAAGATCTCATTTTAGAAAACGTAGGTCTCGCCCCTGGCTAGAAGAGGTGTTAAATGACCTAAATAATCTCTTCCATTTTGAGACGCTGCCGCCCACCATGATGCCCGCCTGCGATCTGTGCCATTCCCCAAGGACAGAGCAGAGAGAGCCTTGGTTTGGAGAGGTCCTGCTGCAGCTTCTCCAACAGCCTTCCTCCCAGGAACACAGTTAGGCTGTAACCCCTGGCAGGTCCCAGCAGCTGCCAGGGCCACCGGAGCTCTTAGTAACTGCTAGAATATAAAACAAATATTCTTTAGCTCCTTTAATCCATCCACAAGGCCGATCCACTGCTTATCAGCTGCAAGAGGCAAACCCCATAATTATTGTCATGTAGTGGGTGTTGCTTGTGGACAGTCTGTCTCCAAGGTGGTCATTGCCAAATGTCATTTTCCCCCAGTAGTACCCCTGGGTGTTCAGCTCTTCTACATATGACACATATCATGAAGAATGACCCAGCCATCCCTTTAGGTTTGCTGTTTGGACAAAAAATGATGTAGAAAACACCACCTGAAGTGGTCATTTTCACCATAAAAGAGGCATTTCTTAGAGCAGTTGCCTGTTAGATCCTCCTACAGGCTGTGGTGTTGCTTCACCAGTACACCTGGGCTGGCTGGGTTCAAGATCACTCCGTCTGGGTTTACCATGGTTATTATTTGACAATCAACACATACTCTTACTGTCAAAGGCAGCCTTGAAGACAGACTCTCTTGGACCCAGTCATTTCAGTAGAATTGAGAGTTGGATGGTTTCATGCTTTAAAGGTCCAGCAGATGTGCCTGTGTGGTTCTGGAGGAAACTTTGCTCAATGTTTGGGGTGGGCATTCCCTTCACAAGCTGTTTGCACATCTCTTTCAAGGAGCACGTGCACGTACCGATTTATTTCAGGGCTGCTGAGCCCAAAGGTGACGCACAGGATGTGGGCAGCTCCGTGAATTGGTGTTCAGACTTGGAAGACATGAAAATCAGGTGGCCGTGCTTGGCTTTAAAAAGATTTCACTGACAGAGTCTGAATGAAATAGCTCTCTAGGGCTCAAAACAGCAGGCATTGTCAGATATAAGGGATTAAAAGGCTTTTTAATGTGGCTTAGTAGTGTACAGAAGATTGGCTTACTTGTACGAGCTCTTCTTTCGTCTCATTGATCTTTATTTTGCATTGTGCTTAGTACAACAGAAACTGGAGGCTGAAGTCTTCTTTCCCAAACCATCTGACAGCACTTGGCCCTCTTACTGCTTATTAGAATCTTTTTTTTTTTTTTTTTTTGTGAAAGAGGAATCGATTTTTGCCAGTGTAGGCAACATTGAGTAATAGCTGAAGAATACCAAGTTGTGATAATTTTCTGAACGCTGTATGAGGCCAGGTTGGTGAGAGGAAGTTACTATACAGTGGGTTATACGCTTTATATTACTTTCCTGTATAGATGTATTGATCTAACTTAATAGGGAGCTGGCTGATGAAGGAATAAAAGGCAATTCAGCGGTTCCCCTGTGTCAGCGTGTGACCAAACCCACGAGGTGGTAATTGCAAGATGATAGCTCCAATTCCGAGGGATGCAGCTGGTTTGTCAGGCTGAGAACTAAAAACCAGAGGAGGGTAAAGTTGGCAGAGACAGAGGGAAGAAGTACTTTCAGCTTCTTTGCAGAAGAGTCTGGAAGACGCTGGGCCATCCCCTCTGCGGCGCTGGACGGTAAGGCCACAGGAGGAAAAGGCGAGTGTGTCGACCGTTTTATTGTTTGTAGAATCTATTTTGTCTTAAACGGTTTGGTGCAAAGTGTTTTGTGGTCGGTGCTCCCAGTCATTGGCTTCATCAGAGACTGAAACTGTGAGGTCTGGGTCTGTCCCGGGTCTGGGGAGGTAACTGTGGTCAGTACGGTGGGGATGCAGCCCAAGAGCTGGGTTAAAAAAAGACAGCCAGAGATCTGGAGAAACAGTTAACTCGACACTTGCAACAGCAGAACACAAATACAGTCACAATTTTTGTTTTTTCTTCTTTGAAAATTATTTTGTTTATAAATAAGTGGCTTTTATAATAATAGGTGGGCCTTCACAGACAGGATTAACTTTGGTGTTTTAAACCAATGTGTGTGGGGGGGTTTTAGGGGTTTTGTTTGTTTGTTTGTTTAAATACACCATAGTCACAAACACAGTATCAAAGGTAAGAAGAGATTTATTACATAGATACCAGTAATGTAAGTATCTCAGTTATGTCTAAAATACTAGTTAGTTCCTGTTGTTCAACTGAAACATAATACAGCAAAAGTGTGTTTTATTTTGTTGTCCTTTTATTCATGATTTATTGTACTGTTGTTTTCACCACTTACCATAAATAATTGATCGGTTGTCCCCTGCTGTTACCATGGATATTTAATACATTGACATGGAAAAAAGACATTCTTATGAAAAGGAAAATGCAGCTACAAAACTCCTCTTATATGGAATGTAAGTCTTTGCCATATTTTATGTCAACACAGCCCATAATGCCCTTCTGCTTCGTGTTCTTATCTACCACCTCCACAGACAGCTGTCCATGCCTCTCCCCGTGCTTTAGGAGGCTGGTGCCAAGGAGAGCATTAGTGGGACATGGCTCCTGGTGACCATTCTCCCTCCCTGGAGTGGATGGGAAGGTCCAGGTGCAGGGTTGTAGGACAGTTGGCCTGGAACTCAGAAGTGCTTCGCGGACGAGTGGTAAGTGCTATTGATGAGAATGGTCCAGCATAAACAGGAATTCAAGACCCTCCCTTCAGGCTCTTCATTCTGTTGTTGGGGTTTGGTTGGTTTTTTTTGAGATCAGAGGAAAACACAGTATTTTGAACAAAACGTGCAAGGGCCCACCCTTCCTGAATTGCACTTTTGGTAGTGTCTTCTGTCCTGCAGCTGTAACACTCCTCAGAAGGGTTTGGGTTCTCCCTTTTCCCCCCCCCCACCCCCCCTTTTTTTTTTTGTTTTTAAATATATACTATGAGAAATGTTTAATAGATGTTTTCACAGGAGTGAGTCTCTCCTACCCTTTTCTCATTGTACCTGGGTGTTCCATGAGGAGAGCTGTTGATCATTACCAGCTCAAGTCTAGCACCTTTAATTCATCAGAAGTTCGTGTAATGTATTACTTACATTAGATGTAGGTGCCAAAACTGACCTGTAAACCTAAAATTAAATTGGGACTACAAAATTAATTTCACTTAGATCGTGAAAATTAGACTATAAATGGAATTCCTGTGGGAACTGGGTAAACCTTCTCTGACATTGACTTAATGTAGTTCTTTTCTTAATAGGGTAACTTCTAAATTGTGGAACCAGTACACAGTTTGAACCAGCACAGATCTGTAGCAAATTTTGCAGTAAGATGAGTATTAACAGGAGCTTTCTGTGGTGTTTCTGAATGTAAGGATTACAGCGTATAGCTTTACTGCAGCTGATTATAGACCTGGGCATCATACCCTCTCCCCAGGAGCTAACGTGCTGTGTGCCAGGCACCCCCAGTCAGTCCCTAAGAGTTAAGTTATAAAGTGCACGTGCACAGGATAACATACATTTAGGGTAAAGCTTTATTTTGTGCTCAAGACTGACTTCAGAATCTGAATTTCAGGGTTTGTACCTGGATCAGAATTTCCTGTCCAAATCACAATAATTAACACCTAATTTGGGAGAATTTTGAATGAAAGACTTAATTTTTCAAACTGGACCCAGGAATTCAAGGTCTGACTAGCTCTGGAGCAAAAATCTGCATTCTCTTGTGAGATGGCAAGTGAGTGTGCTCCTTTTACGCATGGAACTAATTTGAGGACTGAATTTATTCTGATTCATTCAAATGTTTATGCTGTAGATGACAGCATATTTTGCTTGCCATGCTGCTAGCAACAGTATTAAAAAGCATATTTTCTTTTCTTTCTTGAGATTTAGAAATATTATTGTTTTTAAAGAATAACACATTCAGGTCTGATTCTTCAAGTTTTTCTCTGAATGTGACGGCATTCAGAGGCCTGAATTAATTCATGCTCTGTCTTTGCATGAGAGCTCATGCATTAGATTGTCTCTGCATGGGAACATTTAGGGTACTCTAGGATAGTTTGACCTGAGAAAATACTAATTTTTAATGTTTTACTGAAAGTCACTCAGAATATCCTGATGTTCTGTAAATGTATGATAATGCTTTTAAACAGGGTGAAAATACTCTGAATGCTGGGTCATAAGCTATAAACTTGCTTCAAGTTTTCTGGGATCCGTTACTCAGCAAGGCTTCTGTGATATTGAACATAACTGTCCTGGTCCTTTACTAAGCTGGTAGGTGCAAAAGCTGTTCTCATGACTGTCAGGCTGCATAAAGAGCACACCAGACCTCAGTCATTTCAGATACTCAAAGTAATCACTAAAAGGCTGCCTTTCGCAGCACCTCATTGACCCAAGCTACTATTAAACATCCTCTTATATTAGTAGATTTCTTAAAATGAAACAGCTGGAACAGCTGGAGCTACCTGCTGTCAGCAGCTGTGTTGATAGCAGGTAACCCTTGCATCTTCATTTCCCCTTCTGCACGCTTAGGGCTGATCTTCTGATCCTGTTAGTTTAATCTCTTGTCTATATGTCCTTCCAAGAAGGTGCTGCCCCTTCCTTCATGAAGTCAAGTTCTTTGTTCTTTCCAAGGTTTCGTTCCAAGGCGTGTCAAGGGACAAGCTTTAAGACCCTACTGTACTGCATTTGCAAAGAAAAGTAAAATGTGATGAATGAGAATCCACTTTAAAATGGAAAACTGCACACAAAACTCCCACCACCAGCAAAGACTCGAGACAGCTTTTGGAAGCTAAAAAATATGCATGTGCTTCCCCTAACTCCTAAGGAATAGGGGTATGGGAAGGGTATTTTGCACAAATACAGTTCAAAAAATGAAGGTTAAATTAAGTAAAATAGACTTCTGAACTTCATTAACAGACATTTAGACAATCCTGAAGCCAGATCCAGCCCTACTCAATAATGAAAAGAGATTACATCAACAGGGGAAGGTGGGTCTGCCTTTCTGATGAGGTACAACTTTGTAATTGAAAATGCTACAAATAAAATGTGTGTGTTGCAGAAATAAAAATGACAGCCACGGCTTAACTAGATGGGACTCTTAAGCTACAAGTTAAAGCCGCAAACACCTTTACTTTTGCAATCTGTAATGAAAGTAGCCATCTATTATGGGGTATGTTCTGAATTGTAATCATAGCAGAGTTAGCTGTTAGGCCTATAAAAACTGTAAAGGAATATGAAGATGTTTAAGCTATAAAAAGCACGTTGGTCTGATTCTATAGGTACTCTGAACAAAACACAATGGGCTTCAATAAAAAGAAAATGCAATTTAATTTGCCCCTGTCACTGATGTGTATTTCTGGCTCTGCTGCTTTTGTCTCTTGCTTGGGCAAGAAGAGCAGGAGAGTCCAGGGAGAGGCTGAATCGGTGTTTCTGCTGCAGCTCACTCCAAACAAGTTCCTCCTGGACATGGAATTCTGCCCGAACAGAGAGAGCTGCAAGGTCAGACCCTTGAAAAATATCTCCCTTTCAAATGAAAGCCTTTATATGCGTGACAAAGAAATGCCTGGTGGTGTTTGGTGTGGTGCTGGATGTACTGAATGACTTGTTCACTTACCAAAGGGAATCGGATTACTTTTGAGATCCACATCTGAATGTAGCACCAGCTATTAAAGAAAGCCAAAGTTGGCTTGGTTTGCTCTAGTAAGAGAAAACAGAATTGAAGAAAGTATTTCCCAGCAGAAATTCAGTGAAAATATTTTATGCTGTAAATCCAGCATTCCAAAATTGAATCTTTAGCCTTTTTTTTTTTTCTTCCCAGTGAATATACGCATGATCCAGTAATAACAACAGTTACCAGAAACATATTTTAGTAAAACCTCATTAATCGGAGCAATCTGATACAGTATACCTGACGTTCATTATATTTAATGAGAAATCACTCAGCAAACGTGCTCATTAGTGACTTATTGGCCAGCTTTGTGGCAGGTACTTGCCTAAACCCCGGCTGGAGTTGCTGTAGGTTTAACAAGCCCCATTGATAGCCATGGTCTAACAGCTTCCTGTTCTCTGGGCGTGCTGGTGGCCTGGCTGACTCCTCATAGAGCGATACAGCCCTCAGAATGGAGGCTGCAGACCAGGCTGGTTGTTTATCAGGGTGCCGAAATCTTGGATCCCACATCCTCCTCTGCTGTTCTTCATGCTATGTGTGGCCTGTCTCCCCGGTGGCTTGCAAGCTACGTAGCCCTTCAGTGTTTTTATCATCTCAGTAGTCTTTTGGAAAGCCTCCTGAACCCACACTCCTGCCTACAGACTGATTTTCTTCTGTATGTGCCTGCTGTGGGCTCTTGGTTGATTAGAGGACTATGTACAATGATGGAATCGGGGTTCAAGCGTTTGCTCCATGGAATGAGTTCTGTGTGAAGGGAGAAGCCCCCGGTCACTCATCAGCCCGGCCATTGCTAATGTTTACCAGCAGCACTCGCTGCGACGCCTTCTTTGTGCCCCAAGTTTAAACTTTTTGGAGCCCAAGTCTAAAAGGCAAAAGAGAAGACAGTGCTATTTTCAACTAAAACACCTTCCACAAAGGAAAAATGAAGACTGAAGAGCGAAATCGGGCTCTGCTGACATCAGTCTGTGTGATCTGTTTTGTTTTGGATCATGGAAAAGTAGTCCATAGCCAGAACCCAGTCCATACCCTATTTCTTAAATTTCTGTGGCGTTCAGACATTCTGGAGTTGCATTTTAGTAACAGCGCAGCTTTATTTTTTAAATCCCCCTTCTAAAAAACTAATATTGCGGAGAAACCAATTAAAATCAGGCAACTGGGTGCAGCGAGCCTAGTTCTTATCAGACAGAGCAGTCAACGCAGACACTCATCATCCTGCTTTAAAAAAAAAGGCAACCAAAAGAAATCGCATAACTTGTATTCCAGGGGCTGGTCCATCGTACTTTTTTTTTTTGTTTTTTTAAACAAAACAAAAATAATAAAAAGAACCCGCCACAATGTTGATCTTTTATTGTACATCCTGGGCCAAGACCTGCAGGGGCTACACCCTGCCAGAAGCCTCCTCAAAAGGCCCCTTGTGAGGGGACACCGAGGAGGAGGAGGAGGAGGAGGAGGAGGAGGAGGCGGAAGAAGAAGAAGAAGAAGAAGAAGAAGAAGGTGGCCGCAGCTCGACTCGGTCCCGGTGCTCGGGAGCAGCACAACCCCACCTCAGCCGAGCCAGGAAGACCCTCAGTGGCCCCCGGCCCCAGGAACGCCCAGCCCTTTCCCGCCGCCTCTGTCGCTGCCCCTTCACCCCTTCCAGCTCCTCCTCCTTCTCCTCCTCCGCCTCCTCCTGGGCCCATCCGCCGCTGCTCCCGCCCCTTAAGGCAGCCGGGGCCGCCTTCCCGTGGCGGCGAGCTCCGGGAGAAGATGGCGGCGGCCGCGGGCTGGGCCCTGCTGGGCCTGGTGCTGTGGCTGTGCGCGGCAGCCGCGGCCGGCGAGACCGAGGGGAAGCGGCGGGCGGGGCCGGCTAAGAAGAAGGATATTCGGGACTATAACGACGCGGACATGGCTCGGCTGCTGGAGCAGTGGGAGGTGCGGGAAAGGGCCGGGGACCCGCGGCCGGCAGCGGGGAGGCCGCTCCGCCGGAGGAAGGCGGGAGGTTTGGCGGCCGCGGTCCGGCCGTCCTCGCCTTGGGGGCCCCTGGGGCCCGGTGGCCTTAGGGTGGCCGGTGCTGGCCCGTGTGCGGGGAGGTCACAAAATCGGAGGGAACGGCCACGGAAGGGATTCCTGGGGGGCGGCCCCGACCCCCGCAGCCTGCCCGGCCGCCCCCTGCCCAGTGGCCGAGCCGCACACACGGGGCCTCGGTGCATGCCAGCAGCCTGGTTTGACTGAAACGTCTGCAGTTTCGGGGTGTTGAGGGGATATACGTTTTGTAACCAAAGGGTACCTGGCGAGCATGAGAGGCTCATTTCGCTTTTACCGAGTAAATAAGGAATTGGTTTTTTGGTTTGATGTTTCCTTCCTTACCACTTCTCATGGTAACAACTTCTAATTCCAGCTCTTTTGTCCCCCTTCATCCCCATCACCCCACTTCTGTAACTGTCTTTGACAGCTCCCCCATCATCACTCTCTTCTCCATGTGCTTGTCATGCCACTGCTCCATTCATTTCGCTATTTTTGTCTTCAATCATTTGACAAATGCCAGAGCACTCATCAGTGTCTTTTATTCTTTACCATGAGGCTGTTCCCCAGAATGATTTGCACAAAAGCTGGAGGAAATAATAGAGTGAAAGATGCTTCTCCTGTAAATCAGGATGGAGAAGCAGGTTTTGTACGTGTAATGTAAGTAAAGTGTCTTCGGTGAGAAGTAAGGATGTGTGTCTTCAACCTGCTTCTTGGGCCTGTTGACTTGTTCATCCCATAGACTTACAGTATCTTTCCCTTTGGAAAGAAAGATTCTTAGAAAATTGAGTTAAAAGTTTAGATATATTAAAAGTTCACCTTTCTATTAGTGGTACGAGCCAAGGACCAGATAGTCCCAGCTGCTAAAAAAACTCAAGGCTTGATTGATCATATTGACCAACTTCAACCAAATTTGGCATTGAAGGAAAAATACTGAAGATGAGCATCTCTCAGTTTGTGAATTAAATGCCCAGATGAAAGAGAGACCAAAGCTAATGCCGTCGCGACTCTTTGGCTGTGTGTTTTGTTCCAGCCATGTGGCAAGCGGGGTCAGGAGGCCCTTTGGGTTTTTTTCCTCTTTATCTGGAGCCGCTCTCCGATCCTGTTCTCCATGTGCTGCACAAATGGTTGTCTCCATGTTGTGTGCAGATGTGGCCGAGCAGCTGAGATGTTGGCTGCTGGGGCTGGTGCTCTGCTAAGGAGATGCAGTGGCGTGCAGCCATCTGTACAGCCAGAGCCCTAGGAGAAAACAGTTACTAAAGCAGGGGCTCAACAATTAACAGTTGTTTGGTTCTTCGGGATGGTCAGCTCTGTGACATTTTGCCTGATGGTAGTCGGGGCAGATATAAGGAACTTGAGGGGGTGGTGGCTGGAAGACAGAGGGGAAGAAAGGGCATGAGTGGACTTGATGGAGTGGGATGAGAATCAAAGGGGCCATTATGAATTTGGATAAGAGCGGGAATTATGCTCGGGGTTGAGGGCCACAGGGCACAGATCTGTACAGAATCATGTCATTACATTCAGCTGAATGAGATGACTCCTAAGATTTTTTTCATTTTCCTCTAAAAGGATGGGTAGATGGTGGCTATAACATCCTTGGGGTAAGGCTGTGGCTCCAGCAGCCTTCCCAGAAGGAGCAGCTACTTTTCTGGTCAGGCTCTTGTGCTGCCCCTTGCACTGTGCTGGTGCCACTGTGTGCACCACTGCCCGGTGAACTGGGAGAGTGATCAAGGGGAAAGGGGGAAAGGGGAGGCTGCTTCAGCAGCTTGATTGGAGTAGGTGGCTCAAAGGATGCCACCTTGGGATTTCCCTCATGGAGAGGGACTCTCCAGCAACTTTGAGTGCAGAGGAGCCAGAAACAGAACTGAGAATCTGGTCTGAAGGTCTTTCTGTTACTGAAATGTCATATTCTTTAAATAGTTCCTTATTGTTATAAGCTCAGCTCTGAGCTAAGACTTTTGAATAGGCTAAGGAATTAGGTTACATGTGTTGCTAATAATTTAAAAAATAAAAATCCAGGGAATTGATGAGAAATGTATGAGAATGGGAGCTGAGGGGAAGAGAAAGAGAAGGAATATATAGTTATTATTGTGTCTGTGTAATGCTTTCCCTCTGCAGCTGCCTGTTACTGTTTAAATGTGTGCATGCTAGACACTTCAAAGCAAAGCTTGCCCTTTTCTTCCAGTCTTTTACTTTGTAGACAGCTTTATAAATACAAACCTGCGTGATATTTTGTACAGAATCAAGAAAAGAAGTGTCGTGTAGGGGAGCATTTGACTATTTCTTACAATGTTTCTATTGAAACTGTAACAATACAGCTTTATGAACATTTAGATGAATAATTAAGGGAAAAATTTGTTAATATATTTTAGGCTGTGTTGTTACTAAATCCAAAGTCAATTTCTGTATTGTCTAAGGAGTATTTGGAAACATTTGTTTCTGCCTTTCATTTTCAAAACTGTGAAATAGGTTGGTTTTGCACTAGCCAAGTCCATTTTAAATGAGGATTGATTTGCTTTTACTTCTGAAGAATATTTTTCATTCAATCATGTAAAATTTTGTATATTCACTGTACTTTACCAATGTGAGCGTTTTTGAGCTTCCTCTAAGGTAAGTTTTGTTCCCATTTGGTGATGGCAGAGGGACTTTCCTGGGCTCTCCTTTGCTCCCCCTCAATGTGGAATTTCCAGAGGAGCATGAGCTACTTGAATGCGTGCTTCAGGTTTGCAAAATTGAAAGAGATATGTAATTAGTAAGGAAAGAAAGGATAAAATCTAAGGCTTCTACAACTTTTAGTCTGTGGTAACTAAATTTTAAACTCTGGTCAGAAAGACAGCAAGCCCTACATAGTTGAGGTGGGAAGTGAACATAGGTCACTTGTATGAAACCTTGACCTTTAATGGGTAGGGTTGTTCAGCTGTGGGAAGTTGTAAGAGGATGATGTTGTGTTTGTATAGATACACGTGTGGAGATGAGAAGATAATGCATACTTAGATGATTTTTTCAGGTTTCTGAAAGGAATGTCGTTAAATACTGCTACAGTTCCTGCTCCTAATGGAGTGATGCATATTGTCACTAAATGCTTGAAGACAAATTAACACCTAAAATATCTGCCTTAATTCCAGCTGATTTACTAGTGCTTGGTTGAATGCCAGTATAAGACTTCTGGGGTTTTCCTGTCCTTTTTTTCTTTTTTTTACTTTTTAATTCTATGATACAAATACTGTTAAATAAATCAAATTCTGTCTCAATGTCAGTTGTCACTATATTCATTCCTCTCTGTCACAAGCTGTTATAAAGGGCAGCAGTTTGAATTCTGCTTTTCCAAATATTTAAATACCTGTCAACCTTAGCAGAGGCATCAAAAGTTTTTCTTCTTTTTTTTTTTTTTTTAAAAAAAGTAATTTACTCATGGTGATTATGTTGTCAGACTGTGAGTTACATCTCTGCATTAGAAAAGTCATGAAGCCTTTAATAAAAGTTTTCATGTGTCATGAGCATTTGAATTCTGAATTCTTGTGGTTTTATTTGTTTAAGGACGCAAAGTAAGAAAAAATAAATTTTCAAGTGATGTTATGATTCCCAGTAGTCAGTTTTGACCTCTGAAAGCAATATGCCGATAAATGACTTACTTATGTGTGTGAGGCTTTTTAGTACAACTTTCTCATTTCATCTTGTATACTTAATGAATTTCTGTGAAACTGTGGGGGGGAAAAAAGCATTATTTTTTGCATTAGTTGGGTGGAGTTGTATTGAATTCAGCCTTGAGGCTGAATTCTTCTCAGTACGTGGTAAAATGAGATTCTGCCTGTCAGTATGAAAACGTGCATCATTTTGAGGGGGGGATTATAAATGGAAAGAGCACTGGCTGGTGAAGCATCCTAAAACAGAACTCTTTCCTTTGGTTTGAGAATGTTATCATTAAACTAAAAAATGCTTTCCCTTTATCAAAGCAGAGTTATTCTCTAAACAATGGGAATTTTCAGCAGAGTTATTCTCTAAACAATGGGAATTTTCAAACAAGAACAGCTTTGTGGAACAGTTGAGTTTAAAGCCTCCTTTTCCTTTTCAAAACAGAAAGATGATGACATTGAAGAGGGGGATCTTCCTGAACACAAGAGGCCTCCAGCACCAATAGATTTCTCAAAAATTGATCCAGGCAAGCCTGAAAGTATCCTCAAGCTGACTAAAAAGGGGAAGACTCTGATGATGTTTGTCACAGTGTCGGGAAATCCCACAGAAAAGGAGACGGAAGAAATAACTAGTTTGTGGCAGGGAGGTCTCTTCAATGCGAACTACGACGTGCAAAGGTGAGCTCTTGTATGCAAGGATAAAGTTCTTGCTTTTATTGAACCCTTGTTTCTTCCTGAAAATCTTTTCAATTGTTCATCCTGTGCCCTTCCCCACATCAATTTATTTTAAGTCATGCTACAACGATTCTGGTGTGGTACAAAACTCTCTTTAACACAGCCCATGATGTACATGTAGCCTTGTTTCTTTTTATCTCATTACATTTCATCTATTTAACAGTTCTAGCTGCAGTAGTTTGCCTTTCTGTGCTTGATGGAAAACATCACACTTGAGGACTTCTCACCACAAAAGGCTTTTTGTTCCCTTGCCTAAAAAATATGATTTTTCTGTCAGAGCGAGAGGATTATTTTGAAACAGAGGAATATTGTGCTCTTGGACTGAGGCTGGGAAGGATTGCAGAAAGTGTATAAAGCAATGCACATAATGCTGAATTAGTCCTTAAGTTTTCTTTGTGTTCTTACTCCTCCTTGGTTGTTTGTAAACTTAATACATTTATTATTACTCGGGCTAGGAAATTGTTCTCTCATCCCCATCCCCAGGCAACAACAAGAAGACCAATTTCTTGCTCTTAAACATTTAAGATACATATCCCTCAGTTGTGGAGGGGCTCTGAATTGGGCAAAATGTTGTAGGGCTTTGAAGGTGTGGAGCTAACTTGTATTTTTTCTCTAGGTTTATTGTGGGCTCAAATCGTGCCATCTTCATGTTACGTGACGGCGGTTACGCCTGGGAGATCAAAGACTTTCTGATAAACCAAGAAAGGTGTGCAGATGTTACCCTGGAAGGTCAGGTTTATCCCGGCAAAGGAGCAGATGAAAGTGAGAAAGTGAAAAACAAAACAAAACCTGAAAAAGCAAAGAAGAAAAAAGATGGGGACAAGAAATCTAACAGCGTCAAAGAGGACAACCGAGCAACCAAACCAAGAGAGGATCTATGACGGGCGCCTTAACCAGACTCAATGCTGCTCTGCTGCTCCTTGAAGGGAAACTAAACTTCCACACAAAGCCTGACTTTATTGGGAAGGGCAGGGGGGAAGGAAGCAGAGCTTTCTGAGGTTGAAAGACTTTGATGTTGAAATTCACCAGTTTACTTATTAATATTGTCCATTTGTTTAGTTACAGGAAAGGTAATGTTTAATACCAGCGATTGACTACTTTAGTTTGTAATTTTTTTTATGCTTTTGTTGTTTAAAATTAACATACAGATCTGTGTGTCTAACATCACAAATTTAATTTAAGTGGGAAAGAAGAAATACAGTCTTGGAATCCACCAATGTTCATTTGTAGTAGCCATGTCCATCTTGAGTATGCAAATTGGTCATTGATTCATAGCTGCTGTTAGGCGGCAGAGTACAGTGCTAAAAGATTCTCTTGGAAGCCAGTTTGCTTGACTCATTTGGCAAAACTGCCTAAAATAGTGTTGCAGTGGCCAAAGATGCCTGAAATGACAGGGTTTGGGATGCATCTGGTTAGATTGCCTGTTACTTTAAAATAAACAAAACGTATTCTGCATGTCCCCAGAAATCCGCCAAGTGTAGAAGCATGGTAGAAGCTAAGCAGGCATTTGGCTAACGTGCCCCAAATCAGTGCAGAAAGGAGACTGCACTTGTCAGAAGGGATGGAGGGGTGTTGATGGAATTGCAGTACCCACAGGAGCAGTGGGGTGGGAAGGAGAAGTCAGGTTCATGCCGTGCAGGTTGCTACTGCTGCCAAAGAACTCTGCCTGTGGAAGCAAATGCCCCATGATCTAGACAGTGAGCTAGGAGAAATAGCTTTAACTCCAAAATGAATTTGTTTTACTGGTTTAAGGGATTGTTTAAATCTTTGAAAAAGTACTGGTTGCAGTACAGAGCTAAATTTTGAGTCGGACACGTCACTTAATAATGTTTAATCACCAGATTATATTTGGTTTTAGGTTCCTGACTGAAATGGTTGATTGGCAGTGAACATTTGCTTTAAATAATATGATGTGTGAGGTATGGGAGTATATTTGATTTCTCCTTGAAAGACTTTGTATAATTGGGAAGGTTTTAGTATTATTTAGATTGTATTCAGTCAAGTACATTGCTTAGAATGGTTTCCCTTCTGCCTTACTCTCTTTTAAGGACTAAACGCACCTACTCCACGTGGTCCACATCATTTTCCAGAGGATGAGCACAGTATTAACTGTCTTCATTCGATACTACAAAGATGTTACTTTGACTCTTTATTTAAGGTGCTAAAATCCAAGTGTTTTGGATAAAAGGTCCTAATTGAACCATAATGGTTGATCTTGTTGAATACTTCAGTAGCAAAAGTGGGAAACGGACTTACTGAGTGCTTGTTCTGAAATTAAAGATGTCACAGCACTCGCTGTTTCACTGAGTACTAAAATCTTTTGAATAATTACACATTAGTTAGACTAACTCATCTTTAGTTTCTGTACGTAAGGACTAAATAATGTTGATGAAGGTTCCAGGTGATTATTTTCATTTAATTTTAATTCTGTTTGTGTGAATTAAGGATTAAAGAAATCTTTCCTGCCAAACTTCATCAAATGGGCAAAGGCCTGTTTGTCTGAATGGCAAAGTGAAAATCATGTATTTCTTCAGGTTTAATTGTATTGCTTTTGTATTCTAGTATTAATCCAAACGTGTAGCAGAGTTGAAAGGAGTCAGTGT
>BJBW01000930.1:110539-141772 GCA_004320125.1 Scolopax mira
AGTTCATTTGTGCATGTTTCTGATAATAATTTGCAGTTTCTGTAGTTTTCCTAATGTTATGAAACAAACATGATTTATTTTTTGATCAAATTGGGTTCTTCCTGATCTAAATAATGAGGCAATGCAAAACAGTATACAAAATTATACAAAAGCAAACTAGCTAAGGAGAATTACACTATAGCTGTAGTCCAACTTTTGAGAATAGATGGTTCCTTTAGACATTCATAAATCTACATTTGCAGTCAGCTGGGTCTTTTCCCGGGGGGAGCAGGGAGGGGGCAGCTTTGTTGAATTTCAGCCTGCCCGTTGACTGGGGTTTTTGTTTGGTTGCTTTGAGTCATTAAGTTGCCTGTGCCAAATGCAGGCATGTTTTGTGCCACATGGCTTATTTACATCTTAAAGTGTTTGAGTTTTGGGTGGTTTTTTTAGGCTCTTAATAGGAGTAATGACTTTGGTGTTGCTTTTTGGTACAAAATTCAAAATACTGCCTTCAGGTATCTTTTGTCTTCCATTTTTCTTCTCCCCTTTTCATGCTTTGCACTCGACAGTAAGTGGGAGGTGTCAGTCTGGCAGGGACTTCTCACCAGCCTGTCTTTCTCTAGCATTGCAGTTGGTGACTCTACTCCAAAACAACTTACCTTCCCTTTTAAAGCTAATAAGTCTTTGAGACACCAGCATTTGTACTGGTGCAGCACTGCGTAAGCAGACATTGTTTTATAATAATTTAGGAGGCCCGAACGTAA
The DNA here is from genome assembly GCA_004320125.1 of Scolopax mira. NCBI lineage: Eukaryota > Metazoa > Chordata > Aves > Charadriiformes > Scolopacidae > Scolopax > Scolopax mira. The sequence continues at coordinate 111,283 of BJBW01000930.1, forward strand.
TATCACTTCTCTCTATATATGTATATGTACGAAAAAAATAAGTATCTTCAAAAAATTGCTTAAGTTGAGTTGTGTAAGGTCGCTGGCAGATGTTAGATTCTGTGTTTGAGTCTCATCAGATTTTCAATAACACATTTTTGGCTCTACATGCAGGAAATTCAGATGCAACCTTTAAAATTGATTTCAACAAGTAGGGTGATTATGGCTCTTACTATTTCCTTATTTTTTTCAGTACTACACAGAGGTATGTGGAAAATCATTTGCTTTCATGACAGCTGAATGTCTGCTGCCTTTCTCCCCTCTTAGTGGTTTCTCTGTTTTAGTGCCATAACTAAGTTTTCTAATTCATCATTATATTTTTGGCCCAGCTGTCCTTCTCAGATAAAACACTTTGTCAATGATACCACACACGATGCGGTTGCACTTTGTGAAAAACTTCCAATGGACAATCAACCTTTTATGTAATAAAATACTGTAGCAAATACCTTGGGGCTTGGTTTTGGTTTTTGGTTTGGGGATGTTGTGGGATTTTTTTTATTTAGAGATAATTCTAATATATTCTTTGTGCCTTATCTGGTTTACTGGGAAGAAAAAAATGTCAAATTCCCACCTAGAAGAGTGCAAGTGCATCCCCTGTTTTGGGGGACTTAACTCCTACTTTGCTCAAAGTAGGAAAGCTGACATTTAAATTAGTAGGACCCTAGGAGCTGAGAGAATTACTGTGTGCAGTAAACTAATTAAATGCTGGCACTTGAATTTATAAGGTCCTCACCAACAACTAAATCTTACTAATTAATGATGCATGCACTAGCAGCATCTAAAAAGATGGCACTTGCAGGTGCAGTCACTGTTGCTGAGATTTATAGATGGTGGGGCTATAACATCTGTACCCCTCTGCCTGTTGCTGGTCCTGTCTCTCTCTGCTGCACGTTCCCTTCGAGTGCTCTGTTTCCTGGCAGGGAACTTCGTGGTTCCTGTTTCTTTTGCAGCTTCTCTTGGTCTCTCTTTAGCTTTGTTGCTGCCCTCACTCCGAGGTGAAGAACATGTATTATTTTGAATTCCATCTTGCAGTCTGTTATGACACAGCTACACACCGAGGCAGGATTTCTGATTTTCACTTGAGAAGTCAAAACAGAACAGTGGGATCAGCTTCACAAAAGCTCCACGTTCCTGTCAGTGTTTCTCAGCTCTTTCAATTTTCTTTTGAAAAGGAAATCATAAATTAAAATAGCGTTTCGTTAAGATACAGAACAGGCTACTTTTGTCTGATATTTGGCCACTGCTCTCATGGGGTTTATAGCAAAGCTTGGAAGTTATTTCCAGTCTGTACCTGGCGTTCCTTTCCCTTTCTATTCAAGAAGTAACAGCGTTTGAATTTTCCAGACAGTTGTGGTTATTTTTTATTTTTTTTTCAATTGCATTGGATGTTTCTAGAAATTCAAAGAACCCTGGATAATGGGTATCCCCCTGTTTTTACAAACACCTCTTTTGTTGGTGTTCACATTCTCACTTTTACCATTGCCATCCGACTAGGTCTGTTGATGCACTTGTGCTTGATAAGTCTTAACCCTGGGATAAAATGAACTATTTTTGCGTATCACTGTTTTCTGTCTTTAATGCTGTGCTGCTTTAATGGGGACAAAACCCATTGGATTCAGTTAATATTAAATTGCCAGTAGGTTAGAGCTGCTTGGATGTATGAAAGAAAACCACTCCACTTGGGGTTGTTTTTTTTTTGGTTGTGGTGGTTTTTTTCTTCCAGTTAGAGGTCAGGTATTGTGAAGGGGATGGGACACTCCATCCATCTCCAGCAGAGGAGGTCTGTGCAGTGCAGTTTCTGATGATTGGTGTTTAAAAGGTTGATGTAACACCTTACAATCAAGCATTATAGGACACACCAAAAGTGTGTCTCTACCAAAGTGTGTCAAAAGTTGTCTCTACCAAAAGACAGCTGGTAAATGCTTGGCTTCTTTCCCATGTGATACTACTTAACAGACCAGTATTTTCACTGTTGATACTGGTGTCAGCTGGGGATCAGTTATCAGTGGCATGGGATTGGATTTCTGCACGAAAGCAGATCTGTCAACCTTCACTTAATTGCAGTAATAATTGTAATAGAGATTATTTTTTTTTTAAACAAAAGAATAGATTTTTTTTTTTTTTTAAGTTATTACACAGACATTGTTATTGTGGGATGGAGAAATGGGCCAGCTAAAGGAGCTTCAGCTCTGGCAAGGGTCAGCAAACTTGTGTTCCTGCAGCACATGGTCTTGCAGCCTCTCTGTTAAGAAAAGGACAGTGATAACGTGTTAACAGCAGCATCTTCCTGTCTTATGTAGGGCTATAATTCATCCCATTAGGATGGTGTTAGATGCTGCCTCCCCAAAATGGCAGCAAGGAGGTGACCTGTGGCAGGGTTCCCCATGTTCTGTGACTCGGTGCCTGCTGGGGCTGTAGGAACAATGCTGTTGGCAACATCCTTGGCCTGAATGTGGGACAAAATGGGGAGAGAGCGTGCATCACTTTTTGATAATACTCAGAAACACAAACCTTTTTCTTTCTTATTTTCTTATTCCAGAATTCCTGTGCCGTGTTGTGGTGGGACAGAATAGACTCTGATTTTTGTACAGAACAGGGACCAGAATCCTCAAATTCATGACTTCTTTTTTTTTTTTTTTTTTTTTCTGGATTACAAGTTCTTTTATAATTTAGTGGTACTTCTAATAAAACTGTGGGCCTGTCTCACTGCCTGTAACACCTACTGTTTTCAAAGATAATTTTCAGTAGTGTCTACAATTGGCTGGATTTCTCTGTTTGTGAAAGGCCAGCTAATTCTGCAGAAACCACTGACCAGAGCACTGAGCACTGATGAAATCATTAATATTTAAATCTGTTAATGTGCCTCCTTTGATGGTAGTGTTATATGTCAACAGATCTCTGCCTGCTTTGGAAAGAGATGAACAGAAGGCCCCAGCGTTTCCTTGCGAGGTGCAAGGCCATTAGCAATGACAAGTAGCTGTTTTTATTGAGCAGCACCATGAAGTAACCTGGATCTTGCTGTAACTTAAATAAATTATTCTTTGTGATGGGAAAGTTGGAGTTAGTTCTACACGAATAATTGTATTGCAAGGGTGCATTGAAAAAAAAAAAGTATCATGGCTGAGAACTTGCCAAGTCAATAAACAAATATAATAAAGGTTTAATGGGTATTCATGTGATCATTGCTTACTATTTCACAGACCCATCACTACAAGCTATCTGTTAGGTCTTTTAAACTCATCTTTAGTACAGTTTTATTTCATTTCACTTCTTTTGCAGAAAATAAGTCAGTAAGTTTTCATCCCCTCATCTAAAATGAAATCTCACGAGCATCCGGAATAGTGCATACTTTAAACTACACAAGACTTTTGTATGAATTTTTTACTATTCATCCTGCCTGCTGTATCCACAGCCATACCTGAGACTTCTCAATCCTTGAGAGTCAGCTGTTGTCTTTTTGGTGCTGTAAAACACGTTAATAACTGCGTGAACTTTAGATAGAGAGTTGCCAGAGAGCTTAATGGAAGCATGGAAATGTGTTTTGGCACTTAAGACAGCAGTTGAGCAGAAGATTTTGAAAAACTAACTAACTTTCATTTAATGTGGAAGCCAGGTACGTTGTTGTGCTCTAACGAGCTGTGTAACCAAACCAGGAAAAGACAGCTTTCCATCTTATCCCAGTTCCCCAACCCCTCTTCCCACACAGCATCACCATTTAAGCCATGTTGCTCAGTTCCCAAATAACCCAGTAAGGCCTGAAATATGTTTCAGGCACATTATTCATTTCATCTGTCGTGATAATCCAGGACAGTCTCACTTTCTGGGATGCGAAAAATCAACTTTAGATTTGCAGTATGGAAGACCATGTTCGAGAGATACCCAAATGAGGTCGTGGTACCAGCTGAATACTGGAGGTGGACAACAGGAAAGCAGAAATAAAAGTGGAATCAGCTGCATTAATTTCCTGAGGTGCCACTATCAGCTGTCAGGCCCTTGGGGTTTAGGTGAGGCACCTGTGCCTTAAGAAACATTATCCTGTTCTACTCAGTCAACACTAACATGAGAGAAAATGAGACGAGGTTATGGTGGTGCTGGGAATGTCAGCCTGATCTCACATTACACCCTTTGCCAAAGGAGAAGAGGTGCTTATTTGTATGGGGCTTTCTCCAGAATAATTTCCTGTTGAGTCCCACCACTGCTTCCTTATTGCAGGCCCCTTTCTGTGTGCTGGTGCTTCTCCTGACCACCCAGACTCCAATTCAGAATTAACCAACTTTTCCATTTTGTTTTTAAGATTATACAGTGGGTGTACGTGCTGGATGCAGCTCCATGGCCAAGGGATCACCACAGGGAGGAGCTTCTGAAGGTGTGTTTTGTGAAGAAGACACGCAAGAGGAAGGAAGGGTGTAGCTGCAGTGGTGGTTTCTGCACATCCCGTGCCCATCCTTTGGTCAGAAAGAAGGTGATGTGACAAAACAGCCTCTGAGCCAGCGCTGGAATGGTCCCTGGGCACTGAAAAAGCCCAACACATCAGGGTATCTGGGGAGGTGAGGGCCCGGCCAGTCCAAAGACCTGAAAGGACTGTGTAAAAAGCATTTTATTTGGGGAAAAGGGACAAACAGCTGTTTCTTGGCGTTCAGTGGATTTGGGCAAATCGAGGCTCTATGCAACAAAGGAAGGAGCATCCCTGCATCTCAGCTGTGAGCAGAACTGGTGCCAGCTCATCTACTCGCTGCTCAGAGGAGACCCAATAGGAGTGTGATGCTTCGCTGGGATCCTTACTGTCATGCTGGGATAAGAAGGAGTTTATAAAAGCCAAAAATCTTTGGATTTTTTTTTTTTTTTCCTTTGGTTCGCGATTTAACCCATACCCTCTTTTTCCCTTGGCCAAAACAGCATCTGGAAGAAAAAAAAAAACAAAACCAAACCACCAAAACCCCTCCCTGAATGCTCTTGCTCCACTTCCCTTTCAAAGGCAGAACCTGCAGCTGGAAGCGCAAGACAAACGCCTAAACTTTTGCCAGAGACTGTGACAAATCACCCAGTTCAAAGAAGTTTTGCCATGTCTTTGCTTTATAAAAAGCAGCATTAAACAGGGCTGAAACTTTGCCGGCTGGTGGAATGCTGCAAGGCCACCCACACCCCTTTTTCCTAGTCCACCCACTTGGCCACTTTTTGTCCTTGTCACCCGAGGATTCCTTGGTGATCGTCTCTTTGGGTGCTGTCAGGGGACAAAGGGACCCGGCGCTGTGAGACCAGCCCCTTTCTCCGCTTCACGGATGCCCGGGGACAAACCCACCCTCTGCTCTCGTCGGCCCCCTGGGGAGGCCACCCCTGTCACCCGCGGGGACCCCCCGGGCCCCAAACGCGGCGCCGTCGCGGGGGGAGCGGGCGCAGCGCCACCTGCGGCCACCAGGGGGCGGGCGCGGACGGGCCACGGGCGCCCTGGGCGGGAGTGTGGGGGGGTATATTTTATATATGGTATTGTGTTGGTGTTTGCTATACTGTGTTGTGTGTTGTATTGTACTATACTATATTGTAATATAGAAATATTCCATATTTGAATACTTTTAATGCTTTTAACAAGCTTAACAAATTAAGCCTAAGAAGATAATATGTTTAATGTGTAGTGTATTTTATATGTTCAAGGATAGCATGTATCCATTCTGTACTTATATATATATATATATTAAAAAATATATATGTATATCAAATATATATTTATAACTTAAATTCATATAAATATATATATATATGTGTTAAACTTAAAATTACATGGTGTATTTATATAGTCAAGGATAGTATGTAGTATGTATCTGGTCTGTACTTAAATACATATATGAAATATTTATAAATATATATATATTTATATATAAAATACATAAATATACCTACAAAAAATAAAAATTATGTGGTAATCTTAGAGCTAATGTAATGAGTTGTGTGTATGGTTAGGAATAGTTTGTTGTTAAGTTAGTTCTGATGGCTGTATAGAATTGATATCTACACACACACACACACACTCATACACACCCACCCCCTTATACAGACAAATATACACATCAAATACACACATATGTCCATCATACACACAAATACACCCCCCCCAGACACCCCCACTCCTTACAAACATAAATATCCACGTATAGACACTTCCCCCCATACACACGTAGCCACACACCCCTTCAGAGATACACACGCACACACACCAGCAACACCAGTGTGGTGACAACCTCTGCCTGTGGGCCATAGTGAGGTGGGGGGGACACCTTCTTCACACCTCCCTTTGACACCATCATAAAATCAATAATAAGGAGCAGCTGAGACACTCTGTTTGCAACAGTCTGACCAAACCAGGTTGGGTAAAACAGCAGCTATTCCAGCCCCTCATTGCTCCAGAGATAGACTGAAGAGACAAGAGGCAAAAATAAAATAAGAAATTTGCATGGAATATTTATTCTGATAAACATTGTGTACTCCAAACAACTACGTGTTATTTCGGTTGTAAGCCACAATCTGTTGGAACCAACGTCCCAAGAGCTCTTGTCATCATAAACCAGACAGTCAATGCACTACCACGGTCTGCGGACATAGAGAGCTTTCAAGTGCAAAGCAGATTATCAGAAAAGACATATTGCCAACCTCCTTAACAACTTGGACAATGCTAATCTCCAGTAAAAATGCTTCATATGTCTGCAATTTAGTTGTCTTAGTGCCATTGTAATAAATTAATAGAAAATATATCTTTTTTTTTTTTTTCATTGGAAAGTCTCTAAGAAAATGTACAAACATCTAACTCCGAAAAAGGACCAGCTATTTCGGCGACAGGTAAAATAAGCATTTGAACAGAGGCAAAAAACCCCAAACATCCAAACAAACAAACAGACAGACAAACAAAATGCAATCAAAAAAATAACCCTCCACTCTACCAATGGCAACTGCGTAGGCAAACACAGAAACATTTGCAGTAATAAACCTTACAAAGAGGGTAACCAACTTGTGCAGGGACTGTTGAAAGGAGGTACAAAGGACAAGCAATCAGGTAATTCACTGGTCAAAATGTGCGCCTGTAACTCCTAGAAGAGTCAAAGATTAAAAAAAGGAATCATATGGCACAAAACTATTGCCGACAGGCGATGGTCCCAGGCTTCCTTCTCTCTCCGGAGCAACACGCTGGCTCCCTCCTGGAGAGGTGGATGGGATCCCTTCGCATCTCAGGGGGTGGCTGCCCCATCACCCCCATGTCCATGCTCTGGTACCCCCCAGTGGGGAGGCTGCAAGGATCCCTGACTCCCTGGTCACAGCACGAGACCCACCCCAGCTCCAAAGCAGGCCCCGTGTGACAAGCTTTGCATGAGAGAACAAGCTACTTTAAAGTTTTCTTCTCTTATTAAGATTTTTTTTCAGGAAAAAAAACCACCAAAAAACCTCCAAAAACACCAAACGAAACAACAAAACCCAACAAACAGGAGAAGGTTTTCCTAGAGCCAAGTCTTGTGATTTCACCCTGAGAATTCCCAAAATTTTAAAATCAGAAGCCACACTTTAGCACAAAGGCAGCGTGCTGACAGAAGCTGAACAAACCTGTCTAGGGGACAGACCCATCTGGCATGGTCCTCCTGGGCGTTCACAGGCTCATTGAGGGCAGGAGAAGGGAAATGGCCTGTGGCCCAGAGCAGCAGCGTGCCACAGAGGGCAACCTCAGCCAAATCCCAAACCAAGCACATTCTGATCCAAGGGTATGAACAGAACTTCACTCAGGACAGTGAAGAGGTTCTGATAACCCAGAGTCAAAGGGACCTTTTTTTCAGTCTATTTGCTCAACTTCAAGCATCTGGTTCTGTTTTGGTTGTCAGAGAACAGAGATGTTTAGTTGATCATGGTTGAACTACAAGTGAGACTGACTTTTTCAAGCAGTGCTTTCTGAAATCCCTGCCTTTTACAAGTGTTGCCCATTCATTTTGGAAATGGCACAAATGCCTAAACTCTTGTTGAGAAGCAAGGGAGGGAAAGCTTGACTCCTCTTTTTTTTCTTTTCCTTTAAATATGATACACATGACATTCAGCACGTTCAAAACAACTATATAGTAAGACTGAAAAGAACATTTCCAGTTTCAAAACCCAGGAGAGGCTTAAGGGGAATGTAACCTGCAGAACTACCTTAATATTGCTCATGGTTGCTTTGATTTTCAGAACAATTGATTTAAACCCAGTTTCTAGAGTGCAACATCTGCCCAGCCTTTGGAATGGCACACAAAATTGTTGCTCTTTCATTCTAGCTGCAAGACAGCATTTTGGATACTGTGGAAAAAGACAACTTAATTACACGAGCTCTAATTAAAACAGAGCAAAATGAAGTAGCCATCAGCAACTAGGAGTTCTGTAGCAATATGTGGGCAGGCAGCGACAAAGTCGGGGAACAAACCCAGATGTTGTTGGCAAAACTGACATTCTATGTGTTTTGAAAAGCTCTTCATCCTGTCTTTTATCCCCTCTTAGATTTCTCAGAATAGCCACAGACTCTGGGGACACCTTCATGGCATTTCTGAGCAACAGAAAGAAGTATTGCTGAATGGTGGAAGTGCTTACAACGTTTTACAAGAGAACATTTTATTTCCCAGCGTTGAGAGATGTCCCCACAGGAGTCCTGATTCTGCCTTCATTACCCAGACACTGTTTTGAAGAAGGGGGAAAGGAGGTACAAGACATCCAGATAATGTATGGGGATTCCCACTCTAATTCTTCGGCTACTTGGTAAGACCTCTGTCCCCTTCCAAGCAGATCTCACATAACTCTTCCAGGAGGACAAAATGCTCTTGCCCTTAAGACAGGATCAGAAAGCAACACTCAGCAGAGCAGTCAGATCCAGCTCCCTCCGACCTCCCTGGAAAAGCAAGGTCTGTTCACCCTATTTGAGGCTGAATAAGGCAAGTCCCAGTATTCCCAGTTAAAAACTGGAAGCCTTGGACAGGAGATGCTTTATTTGACTGTCTACCATGGACCCTCCAGACTGACCCTGAGCATTTTTCTAAAGAGGGACTTGTGCGGGAAAGGCTGAGAAAAATATATGTGCTAATTGACATTGCTTTCCTTCTCGCCTACAGCTGCTGTGGAAGGAAAACTTCCTATTTGAGCAACCACTACTAAAAAACCTGGACCCATAGGGGAAATGCAGTTTTCTGAGCAAGCAGAAAGATGTGGTTTATCAGTCTCCGCTGGCATCTTTTATCTTCTCTTTCTCTCATCTGCTGCCCAACTATGTGCCGTGGGTTAACATGTACAACACAGATCCCAAAGAGCTTGATCAAGCATCATAAAAGCTGTAGGATAAATTCTTGTTGTCCATTTATGCTTCCCAGTATCTAGGGATTCACTCAAATATACTCTTTCTTAGATTTTCAATCAGCTTTTGAATTGGCATTCCATATTTATGTGAGCAGCTAGTTACACCATGGCGGGGGGGGAAAAAATGTTTAGTCAACTTAGAGGGCTGGTAAAAATGGTAATCCTCGATGGCCTTCAGAACCAGAACTCCCCCTTTGATAGGCAGCACATCATAAATTAGTCTGTCACAGGGGTGCTGGTAAAACCAGCACCTTGTAAAACAGGTCAACCCTTGCTTAGTGACACAAGAGTCAACACGGCATCGGTGAGCAGGTCAGCTGGCCAGGAGCTGGTGATCACAGAACACGATGCTGATCACAGAGGAAGGCTTTTCTGTCACATGTGGCCACTCTAGCTACTTACAGTAAGATTTCTTTTTTTTTTCTTTTTGAACAACAACAACAACAACAACAACAACAAAATGCTACACCTCTGGGGCAGGCTGGCAAGGTGCCTGCGGCGAGCAGTCAGTAGTCCGTCCCATGGGGTCAGCGCTGGCAGCCAGAAGGCAGAGCAGTGTGTCCTCATAATTTCAGTTTCTTCACCACAGGAATTGGCAGTGCTTGATAGATTTTAGCTGAGTCCTCATTAGTGACCAGCTTCACCCAGACAGGGCGGAAGCTGCCTTTGAAGCCGACAAAAGCCATTTTTTCTGCAAATCAGAGCAAATATATTAGGAGCGTGTCAGGGCTGCACCAGAAAAACACCCGATGGATGGATGGATGCAGGTGGACAAGAGCGTACATGTGCACACAAACTTTTCCAATTATCCACTCTTCAGGTATTAAAGAAATACTTTCCTAACAAAGCTTAATTAAAATTTTATTTATGTGTTGTATGCTTCCATTAATTAACAACGTGTGATACACAGCAGAGGAGAAAGAGAGAAGGAACAACCCTTCTTAGCAGGCAGCTTGAGCTATTTGTTGAAGCTATCATTATTTGCCTGGTGGTTATAGTCAAGTTCCTTTCTTGCCTGGGGAAGGTGGGGGGATGGTGAGGGGCAGGCTAACAGAAAAGACCTACATTAGCAAGTGTAACACACTCAGAAAAGAGGAAAGCATGCCAAAAGCTCACAAAGCTGATCAGAGCAAGGTGCACAATATTCTAGTGTGATAGATCTAGAGGTGATGCTTTAAAATTGATATGCTTTGTGCCATCAAGTTGGAATTTTGTTTCAAGAGAAAACCAGATAAAAATGAGTTCAGACAAGTAAAAAATCTTGTTTGGAAGCATTTAGTGGTAAAAAAAATTCCAATATTCCTACTGTTAAAATGTCTTTTTATTTAAAACAAATCTGGAAAAAACCAACCCCCCGAATTCTTTACTTCTAAGAACAACTGCCAGAGCACTTTTTCCATCTACAGTATTAAAGTGAGTGCTGTTATCCAAAGCTGCAGTGGATATAGCCTCACTGAATAAATTAACGCCTGGTCCCAGGATGTCTGAGCACATGCTGATAGAAACAAGCAAGGCAAAGTTTAAAGAAGGAAAAAAGGTCCCTTCACTGCAGCCATGGGAGGAAAATAGATCAAAGGGGCTTTGAATTGCATTTTTAAAAAGTGGTTACCTTTCAACCTAAAACCCTCTTCTGCTCCAAGTCTCTCCAGTACTTTAGTCCATGGTCCTCTTGAAATGAATCTTCCTTTAGATGTCACCAGCACTATGGAGCTGAAGGAAATAAAACCATTTATAAACAGATGAAGAATGAGAACATGTTCCTCACTTGTCTGTCTTAAGCACTGGTAACTCCTCCCTGTGTGACTCAAAGACACCCATTCTGCTTTAATGGCTTTTGTCAATGCTTTCCAACAGCTTCATCATATATTCACTTTTTCAGACATGTAAAACCCACTAAGAAACTGACAAGTCGCTTTTTTCTTTTTTTAACACTATTTTCTATAATGATTTAAATGTTTCCAACCAGCAGTTCCATCCTGCTTTGCTCAGAATGAAATATGCTCTCCCTGGGATGTTCTGAGCAAGTCTCAAAGAATTTATTGTTCTTACATCATTAGCAGGACAAAGCCTAAATAAATTAACTTTCTTGAGATCTTTGCTGGCTTGATGATTTTCTTTTTCATTGTGCACTTAAACAGTGCATTGCATACTTAAAAAAGTATATTACTGTTCATGCCATTATTGTTATTATTATTATTAATAATAATTAATATTATTACCACCTTATTTACATGTACCGTACTTCATCTAAAGATTAACAGGGTCTTCTACAAATGGCAATTGATAAACAAAAGCTCCTAATTAAAGCTGCATCACAGAGTAATTGAGCAAACACTTAGATGAAATTATTTAATTCCACCTTGCAGGGTTTCCATGAATGAAATTTCCCTGACTGGAAGGGCATTTGCTGTCTTGCAGAATGAGAGCAGTTCCCTGCAGCACGGTGGACACAAGTCACCAAAATTAATTAGGCAACAGCTGCAGAGCTCCAGCCCTAAGCTACTGAGTGCAACGCTCACGTCTTAACACCTCAGCTGGAACTGGAACTGTTCAGGGGAAAATAGCAACGGGTGGTGGCAGAGGAACAAGAGAAACAAAAGAGTTAGAGTCATCAGGACTTTTCCTAGAATAAGCCTGAGGTGTTAAAACCCTCCAGTGCTTAGGAGAGTGGATTGAGCTGACAGGCTGGGTTTGAGTATTCTGCAAATGCTGAATCACCTCTTTTTTCTTCCTTCAGTTCTCCAAAATCATTACTTTCTATTAGGCCTTACATGCTATCGAAGTTTAAAATAAATTCACCAGATGTTTTGCTTTCTTATCCCTGGGAAACTCATCAGAAAAGTGGATTTATTTAAAGAAAAAGGAATCTGGCCTGCAGAGAGCTGTTTAAATGAACAAAGAGGCTTGTCCTTGCTAGGAACACCTCTTCGCGTATCACCAAATCCACAAACCTAAATGTTGTCCAGGCAGCTTCTTCTTGAGAGGCTGGGGGAGGCTGGTGGGGCCTCTTCCCCTCCCTTAGCACCATCTCTCTGTACAGTTCGTGCTCTGCATCACTGCAGGAGAGGGGACAAAAAACTGCTGGCTCTGCTGTTCCACCACATGCATGGTGTCCACATCTGACTCCAAACAACTTTTGTCCAGTAAATGGATGAAAGATGTTTTATGGAGGTAACTGAAGCTCTTGCCTAATCAAATTTGAAAGGGGTGGGCTGAGAAAACTTTTGGTGAATGAAAGACAATAATTTGGGGGTTCAAATTAGGCACATCTGAGTGAGACCTGCCAAGATGCTGACCATGTTGGGTCAATTTCCAGTCTTAATGTTAATCCTAATCTGGTCCCAGCACTAATCCAAAGAAGACAATGAGACACAGAAAGACTTAAATACACCTAGAAGTCTAATTATGATTCAATCCACAGTAGTAACACATCTGTGTGAACTTGCATGGCACCTGCTGAAGCTTCCCCCAAGTCTCTAGAACAAATGCCAGAACAATATCCTGTCCATCTGCCCACAGTGGTTTTGAATGATTCATCAACAAAGCAATCGTATTTGTATGCAATGTTACATACCAGATTTCAAATCAAAACAGACTTAATAACAATGAAATACATTCATTTCCCAACAGCACTCCACAGACTAATATGAGAACAACCCCTTTGATTAAAGGGTTTCTGATGTTGTTCCCAATCCTGCTCCACTAGATGAACCCACTGCCCTCCACGATGCAGGAACACGTGTTGGCTACTTACCACCCACTTGCAAAACTCTGCTTTTCTGGCTGCCTGTACTTAAAAAATAAAAGCAACCAGCCCTTAGGACTGGGCAGGGAACATGTGCAGAGAGGAATGTATTTTATTAGTGGAATTTTCTGCTATTTGAGAGAGCATGCAGGCAATAGAAAAATGTAAACTGGGCACATCTGTACTGATAAATGCTGAGAGTTTATTCATTAATTTAAGTCTGCAGTTTGTCTGTAACCTACGATGTAAATGTAGCTCTGCAGTTTATTAACCAAATGTAGCTCTGCAGTTTATCTGAAGCTCCATCAGTTCCTAAATCACAGTCTGCATCCTCCCGCTGCCTGCATGTCCTACTCAATTGGGAGTCTGTGGGAGTTGGGAGGGCTACAAAAACACACCATTAGCCATGTACATCTGGCCCATGTTGGGTGACAAAAACCAGGAAAAAGATGAGTGTTGGACGGCATTCTTATACATTGCACTTTAGTAACACCAAATTATTTACTCACTGATCTTTGATGTTGTGGACATAATTTTCTATCTGTGCTGGGATTCCTTGGAGAATTGAATTTTTGAATGTTACTCGATCAACAACTTTTCCATGATGTCCATCAATCACAACCAGCTGGATGCCCTCATCAGTGAGGAAAAACCTGACACCGTCAACCTGCATGGGGGGAAAAACATTCTTGATCTATCACAGTAACACAACTGCAAGCAAACACCTGTAAGAAGTACTGATAGCATTAAATCAAGGGACTGCTTTTTCTGTCAAAGAGCAGAATTCCAGATCTCTGAGGTCAAGATGTCCTGCATTTTTTCTAAGTTGGGAAAGTTACTGCGTTGTTTTTTTGGTTTGTTTTTTTTTTTTTTAGCAAAATACAAAGTAAAAGTGACCTGAATCTAACTATCTATGATAACTTCAGAAGCAAGGTTTCCACAAAAATGAAGCATCTTAGAATTTTGTCACATAAAGTTGACTGAGAGCATCTGCTCACCTCAATGTATGCAAAGTCATCCTTCAGGTGGAAGTACTGTTTCTTATAAGTTTCTATTTTCACTTCTAATAGGTGGTCCTTAGTCTTCTGTTTCAAAAAAAAAAAAAAGAGAAAAAAAAAGTTTTTCTAGAGAGGATGTCCATTATCTGAATGCTGCATTTCCAGAAAGCATTTTAAACGTTGAAATTCAATCAACAAGAAAGCTACATAATAAGCACTGACTTGCCAAGTTAAGTGCTAATGAGACCAGGGCACAATGGTAACCTCTCTGCTCATCCTGTCAGCATTTAAATTGTTTCACCAAACAACAAAGTGGCTCTCACTTTGGAGACTTGACACACAATTCTCTGAGGCTTTGCTGCATATTCCTGTTTCAAGGGTGATGAGTGAAAAACCCCCCAAACCAGATATATATCCTCTTTTTTTTTTCCCCCAGAGCCACACTGAATTGCATATAGGAGACAGTGTTGTATGAAATCCTTTATATGAATGAGACACTCAGCTACGCAGTCCCTTCTCTGACACTGATGTTCTTATAGTCTGCAGGACATGGAAGCCAGGCAAGAAACCTTCTGTCTCTCCAGAATCACACTCCCTGGGCCAACCTGTGTTCCAGCTCATCACTTTTCACCCTGTGATTTTAAACACAGAACTTCACAACTGAGCCCCAAAAGACTAAGTATCCAATTTCAAATTAAGTCTTGGGAGGCTCTGGCCTTTGAGGACCTGTGCTCTCTACATGTGCAAGAATCTGTTTCATAACTTTTCACATACCTGAACCATTCCAGAAAATCAGGCACAGGATATACTGAACCTGGTACAAAGTCTTTCTATGTCTATGGGCACAGTATGTGCCAGAACTACAGGTTTACACTGGCAATAATTCTGTGATAAGAAATCAACTGCTTTACCAGTTGTGCACTAGAGAGCTTCTTGGGCATTGGCACCTCTACTATTGGAGTCTCAATGTACTTGGGATAGGCCATGACTTCACAGTCGCTGATGCCAGCTGTCTTGGGGATCACAGCTTTGATCCTTATTCGTTCACAGCCTTTCACAGAGCAGAAAGCAAATTTCTCCTTCTCATTTTGAGCTTTGAGTTTCAGAAACAGCAGCCTGTAGGGAGGGGAGAAGAGGGAACAGCATCTTTGAGACTCCTGTGCAAAAATATTACTAACTCAGTCCCTATGTCTGCTTTTTAGAGTGCTCAACATGCCACATGCAAATAAAAGGGGACACACATCTCAGAAATGGTTTGGGAAGGTCAAGGAACTTAAGACAGAGAAATTAGATGACACCTGAACCCCCTCGGAGCTCTATTTTATAATGATACATTTCTGTCTCTCTTTCCCATTATTTTAATTCTTTAAAAGAAGATAACAGGCTTCATACGCTTAGTTCCTGTGCATCCCTGTCATGGTGTTTATAAGTGGTTGCTGTTCAAAACAAAAAGGGTTGGGTGTGTCTCCAGTTCAGTTTCATGATCTGCACTTTGCTTTTGTCTTTTTTTCTAATTTGTATTCACTTGGCAAAGTATTTCCCAGAGTAACTGGCAGAGCAGCAGAAGCTATCAATGACTGGCAGCTGTGGGAGTCCCAGGAAAATTAAACACTGGTCACATTCTCAGAATTATTTTCTGGTTTTGTTGTGATCCCTGCTAATGGCATTAGCCAAATGACTCATGATTCCAGCAGCTTACTCAAAGCAGTGTCCAAATCAGGAAGACCTGCTTCCTTACCCAGTGTCCTCATCCCAGTAGTAGTAGCCTTTGCTAGGATATCTGTGCTCCAGTTTCTCCATCTGAGAGGTTCTATAGAAGGTTCCAGTTTTGTACGTTTTCTTCAAGAGGCGATTGTGAATGTCTGAGAGAATGGAAAATGTTGTCCCTTTAGGATAGCAAAATCCTACTTGGATCCAGTCGTTCCTAAAAATAGCAAAGACCCACATTATAACAAGTCAATACATGACTAGTATTTTCCTGGGCATGCTAGAAGCCAAACTAAATAATTCACTCTGAAATGTAACTTAATTTTTTCCTGGCCGGTTAAAATTTTAATGGTGTAACGCATTGCATAAATGCAATGTAAATTAGACATAATAACCATGGGTTAGTTAAGTAACGTGGGTCAGATCTGCTCCTGACTTCTACACATGTGACTTCCATGCACCAGGAATGAATTAGCTCTAGGCTTCTAAAAATGAACCGTGTTATCTTGCAGGACTTCCCAGGAGAGGAAACAGGAATCTGAGAGGTCAAATGGAAAGATGGTGAACTCAATGGACTTCCTGGAACAAAGTTCATTCTGGAAGTGCTCATAAGATGATGACCTCATCCATTAAAAATGTGCAAGGCTGTTACTGGACTGGAATGTTGGAATTTGGTCAGATCACTCACTTGTTGAAGTTGATGAGCCATATGGCCAGCTCTTCAGGGGCTGTCTTGTCCCAATGGATGGTGTACCCTTTCCTCAGAGTTATGACTGGCTGATATTGCTGGTAATGAGTGCTCTTGCTTAAAGCCCCTTCCAAGTACAGTGGGTGATTGTGATAGTCATTTTTTATTATTTTCATTTTCAGGTTGGCCGGCTTGTAAGCTTGGATGTACATCTAGATTAAAAAAAAACATCACCAAGAGTTTAATGAACGACAGTAAAATATTAAAGGCACAACTACTCAATAGACATGAACTGGTGCCAGGCCTGTGACTCCAGCAGTGACCTGTGCGCCATACACTTATGTTCAATTTCTTAGGCTTCCTGTTCAACAAAGGAAACTGTTTTCAGGAAAACAGAAGGATCATTTCCTCATTGGCTGAGTTCAAGACTATGTGTCAGTCAAGGCTTCAAAGAGGCCTGCATGAGGGTATCTCACAGTATTAGTGGCAACCCTCAGCAGTAGGACAGTATCTACCTCAGACATCTGACTCCTCCTGAACAAGGACCCTTCTGTCTGGATTTCAGCAGCAGGAAAACCAGCCCAGTGGTTAGGAATTGGCTTTAGTAGCACTACGCAGAGAAAAACAACAGTTGCAACACCTAAAACAAAACCAGGTGCTACTCATCAGAGGAAATTGAGGGCACTCTGAAGGTGGCAGCACTCGTAGCCCATGTGGTAGGAAGAATGGTTTGGTGGTTACACAACAGGATGAAAGATCAGGAGAGCTGAAGTCTAATTTTGACTCCTCAGCACATTTCCCATAACACTGTGGGCAACACTTCCTTCCATAAATCAAGGGAAAATATCTAGCCGACAGCCCATAGATTTATGAATATTAATCTGCTAATGCTCATGGAACTCTTAGGGGACTTCAGGCTGTTAACAGTCAAGGCCAAAGTCTCTGAAAATATACCACAGTATCCTCGTGTTCAAAACCACCTGCACAGACATGCAGATAAATAAACCCTGAGCACTCTGAAGAAGGTTCATTTCTAAAGGTCAAGCTTTACATGCCAAGAAATTTAAAATAAAATAAAGTGATAATGATACCGCAAGGTTAGCAGCTTTACCTGTGCAAAGTGTCCGCTGCAGATGGAACCTCTCCAGTCAGGCACATCGATGCAATCAGGGTGCTTGATCAACCAGTTATCTTCTTTTATCAGGTATGAGCCTGGATATTCTGACACAGAGCCATCTACATCATGAAAAACTGATGTCTTATCACCGTCCATGTCCAGATCATTGAACCAGGGTCCAGGTTCTCCAAAGAAGACCCTTGAGGTAATCTAAACAAAACAGCGAAATACATTTATATCTCCAGAAAGGAATTAATGACTTACAGTACACTTACAGGCTACGGTCACTAGAGTGGCTCAAAGGACCCATTTTCTGATTTTATCTGGCATTGGAAAGTAACTTGGACAAGAAATAGTGTTGGGTTTGTGGGTCAATTTGGCATGAAGAAACCTGTGTACGTACCAACAGCACCATTCTTTAAATGGACACAAATTTTGCCTGCTCAGCTTGAGACACTGTAGGCTTGATATTCAATGGCTCTGAGACTCCATGACTCCAGATGATTCTGGGATTGCAAGTCCTCTGAGATAGCAGTTATGTGGCAATAAAACCATGAGCCTCTAAAACTGACCATCCAAAGATGGAAGCACCACAATAATTTTGAGATGAGCTGGTATGTTAGCTGGCAGAAACATCACTGACATTTGGTACAGCCATATCAGGATTGTCTCTGCCTGCACACTCCCTCTTCGTTAAGCCTGGAGTCAGTGTAGAGCTGTGTCACACACTGAAAAGGTGTATTTGATTTGTCAGACAGAGCAGACACAGATATCCCTGATGACCATGGGAGAAAGGCTAACACAACCAGAATTTCAGCCTCAGCTGTGAGAAGGTTTGTTTTAAAATTCTGGAGGAAGGTTCAGGAGACGGGGCAATTTCACTACAGCCACTTCACTCTGTTGTCTGCTAACATATTTTTAAGGTTCCAAAACCACATAAAGTCCCACTGATGCTGGGAACAATCGGGGACCTCCTCCGGGAAATGACTGCTCAGGCAACTTCAGACTGATATTTTTATCCAGAATAAATAAATGTCATGTCACCAGCCTGCCTGGTGCAACGTGAGAGAGTGACCGACCGACACTTTTAGGGGAATTTTGCCCTTCTCATCCCATTTGGCACAAGGATTGCTACTCAGCACTTTTCCTGACATGCAAGCAAGTCTGCTAATTTTTTGAAAGTTAAGCAACCCAAACCATTTCAGTCCCAACCACTTTATTTATTTATTTGTTTGTAATGTTTGGCAGTTGGATTTAACAACTGCCAGAGGTGAACCTCAGCAAACCAGTTTGCACATACGTGTGCAAGCAAATACAAAAATAACTCAAAAGCACAGATCCCAGAACAGGTTCCGACCAGCACCCAGAAGTTCATACTGTAATTCAGAGCTTGACAGACCCTTTTTGGCTGGGGTCTGCTCTCATTTATGTCTGCAGAACTGGAGTCCATGGAATAACCCTGGTGTTCAGGGCTGCAGAATTGCCCTGCATCGGCTCAGTTTCACTGGCTGTTTCCCAAAATCAGTATTTTCTGCTTCTAGGTGAGTTAGACCTTCCACAACAGACTTCCCTCTGTTGTTTCTTTAATATTATACTGCTGTTGAAAATAAGAGGACAGATAGATACTTCTCCCTATTTCAACAGTTTCTGAGACACACAGAAGTGGAAATTATTTCCACTTGAATGTCACTATTTTTTTGAAACTGGTGCCTGCTTCTGCTTTGCTGCAAATCTGTCAGAGAATTGGATTTTCTTGTTATTTCTCTCATCCAATTTTCCCTTTCTTAGCTGCTGCCCTCCTTGTTAAACTTCTGGCAAAGACAATGGGCAACCTCCTGAAGACCTCGTGTTTTCTTCTAAAGGCTGCCACACCCTTTTTACCCACAACCCCATTTCCCAGCCAACTGGAAAAGGCCTTTATGAGAGGAATAACTCACAGGAACGTCTTCAAAATGAATGTCAGTGACGTTGTTGTTGGGGCAGCTCTGCCAGGCGTTGTTGAGCCGGAAGGCCAGGGCACTTGTGTGCCGTCCGTCCAGGGCAGCGAATTTGCGGAAGGTGCAGTTCTGGACATTGATCGGTCCATCATAGAACTGAATCCCTCGAATGGGAAAATCCCTAAAACATATTTGAGAGGAGACAGAGAGACTTGGTCATAATACATTAGCATGAGGACGAAAATGTATTCTAGACATGTATAGTCCCACAGCACTTGTTTCTCAGCTGCTTTCATTTTTCACGGCCCTTAAGATGACTCCTGAGCTCATGTTTTGGAAGAGAAGGGATTTCCCTCCTTTTAAGATCTGCGAAGTCCTCTTATCCTTGCAAGTTCAGCTCAAGTTCTCTCCTGTCTGAACAGATCATCTTTATTTGGTCTGTGCTCCTCAAGGGAAGGAACTTACAGCAGTGCCAAAGCATTGAGCTAAAACTGAATAAATCCATGTTTGCCATCAGAAATGAGTTCTGCAGCAGCGAAACCTGAAACTCATCAGAGCCGTGCAGACTCTTTGGGCCAAGTAACAGCAGGACTAAAAGAAGTCCCACTACATCTTTCAAAGGAACTTGGAAATAAACAGCGCAACCCAACTGCAATAAAAAATGGATTTGACAACAAGGAAAGGTCTTACAATCTAAAGGGCTGAGAAGAAGTGAAGGGACAGACTAATGAACCTTTATTAATAGCCTTTCTTGGTATCATCTGCAAGGTAAAGAAGACACCATTTTTCATACTGATTAAGTGAACAAGATACTTAAAGTTTTTAAGAGGCTAAGATAAGATAGTTCAAATTTCACTTATGATAAATAAATTTGAACCATCCTTCCTCATATAAACGGCTTCCCTTTGACAAGGTTTGCCTGCTCCCGTGTGTTTGCTCTGTCCCTCTGAACTTCTGCATCCAACATGCAAGATGAGATATGCCCACATGTGTATATGTAAAGGACATTAGAGAGTCATAGCAGATTGGGTTTTTAGTATTACTATAGTTAATAATAAGCCTCCTGTATCACTAACAACAAGCAAAGTTGAGGTGCAGAATATGGCAGGAAAAACTCAGCTGAGCTGTTTGTTCATTGTAGAGCTACTGTTAGGATAACTATGTTTTTAGGAATAACAACAAAATATTATTGCACTTGCAAATCAGTCTGTAGGACTAAGGTCTAGGAAGAGACCACACACAAAGTTCACTGGCCATTTCAAAACTATTTCACAAAGACATCAAATTCCTGTAGCACAGCAGCAATAGTAACAGCAGCTCTGAGGACATCTATGACCACATCTAGGCCAGCCCAAGCCCAGGAAAGGGCTTCTATGAGCTTTCCTGGCAGCTGACCTGGACAGAGAGTGCCACATCGCTCAACCACATACAGAGAAGTGTCCAGGTATCACACAGTCCTTGTGCTTTCTTTTCAGCTCTGTTTGCAAAGGGGAGGGTAAGGAAAGAGGAGCTTGATGCTCTCTTGGCAGCCTGCAAGTATGTACCTACCAGCAGCAGCTGCAGAGTGAGAACTTTGGGATCGGGAGACAACAAACCAAACCCTTTCTGTATATTGGTTATTAAAATGAACAGTGTTGAAGAAACCACACTGGGCTGCAGTTTGCACTGAGAGTGGGAACAGAGAGTGCTTTGATGTGCTGAGCTGAACTCACGGGCCAATGGGCAGGGTCCTTCCTCTGTGATCTAGGCCTCCAGGTCCCCAGATCTCGTTGTCCATCGTCTCAGTGCCCAGGTTTCCACTCTCACCAACAAACAGGCTGTTCTTGATTTCTTGCTTTGAGCCGTCGTCATGAGGGAAAGTCCCACCACTGGGAAGGAAAGGCTGAAGGTGAAGGGGCTGCTCACAGCCACCCCCACCAGCTGTGTCCCAGGCTGCAGCACAGCCTGCCCCACACTTACCTGGCCAAGGTCAGGCCAATGCCATTGTCAGCAAACCTGCAAAGAGAAGGCAGATGCTTCAGAAGCGGTTTGGCGTTTCTTTTTTAAGTCCAACTAAAGTAACCAAACCTATCAGGTGGAGGGCAGCAGGGCTTAATTACTGAACGGTGCCCATTGGGAGGCTCAGCCTTGTCCAGGTTTGATCCCTGTCTAGTTTCTAGTTTTGGAAGATTTTTTGGCACATCTTGAAGTATATGCAGGTCATATGAGGCAGCAGACATGTACCTGATTGCTCCAAGCTGAGGTTAAGCTGGTGTGATCTTTGGGCCTAGTTTATTTGTCTGATAAAGCTTTTTTCCCCTGTGTCTAATGACCACGCTCTTTTCACTGTGATGTAGAAAGATCATGCTTATCTCTCACTCTGTCTTTTATTATTTAATAGTCTTTTGCCTTAATGTGCACCTCTGTACTCCTCCATGTTCATGTATCACATACTGCTTCCATTAAATAACTTTACAAGAGGAACTGTTATTAAAACAGAGAAGCCTGACTTCTCTTTCATCAACAGAAAGATAGAGACTAGATCTTTCTTATTAAAAAGAAAAGAAAAGAAAGAGATTAAAATGTCTTTCCATTTTGCTGAAATTCAAAATCTTTTAGATGAGATAAATAATCACAACTGTCAGTCTATGACTCCGGCTTATAGGAAGACTATAATTAATATGATAGCATGAGTAAGTCTTGATGGTATCTCCATGCGGCTGTCACTCTTAACACGTCTGCCACTGATCTTGGCAAAAACAGGAGTGGAGGGACCGCAGCAGAATAAAACCCAGCTTTCTCCTGTTCCTGTCTGTAGGTGGCAGCCCTTTACAGGCTATCGCCTCCCCTTGGCTTTCTCCAGCCCCACGAACGCACTCTGCAGTTTACATACTGCATGCCACATTAACATTTGGTTTGTTAATGTGATACATAAGTCTTTATGTAGCAATAGAAAAGGAAATTACTGTGGCTATAAAGACCATTACAGTTTGATGGCTGCTTCTTCGATCCGCGTGCACTCATAGGTTGGCTGGGAAACAGATTAAGTACTCAGTCTTCCAGCAACCTCCATACGCTGCATATGCTCCATAAGCAATGCCAACGTCTCAATGACATGAATGTGATCTATGAAGACAACTCTTATGGGCCATGAAGTGCACTGGATACTTCTGGTTCCTAATTTCATAAGATGCACAAATCATATTACTTAATATTACATTTTTGACCATTCTGTTACACTGTCACCAACCTGACCTACCGCTAGAGCCGTTTATACAACCAGGTGCTTTAAGAGGTTTGGGTCACTTGAAGGTAAAGCAGCTCTGGCCAAGAATTGGACACCAGATAATTGTGTGACAGCTATTCCTACAGGAGTTATCACAATATGCCTTGTAAAGTAGCTTTTTCCTTTTTCTCCTCTTTCTTCATTGAGGTTGGTATCAAGAGCCTGGTTCAGCAAAAGAAACTGTAGAAGATCATCTGCTTTCAAGTGCAAAACAAATATCTGTTCTGATCAGTGCAGGAAACAGCCTTCAAAGAGCACAACACACGCTTGTCCAGTCTCTCTCCCTTGCTGGTATGATGCATAGTTTTATGTCTGCTTTGTCGGTACTTGCTTATTCAGCATAACAGTGAACCACATAAAACTGATCTGTGACCAGGCTTAGTCAGGGAAGGTGGTGGAGGATTTTGCTGCTTTCTTTTCAAAGCACTTCATTTTTCATGTAAAAAAAATTAGCTTTTATTTTTAATTATTTGCATCTGCCTCTATGTCTCTGTGTATGTGACCATTTTTGAACGCTCGTTAGCATCACACAGAGAAACAATTGGAGGGATCTTCAGTTCAGACAAAGCGGGTTTTGTTTGTGTTAAAATAATGCCTATGTTTACTTAACGTTTCATCTTTTTTTCAATCTTGGCCATACAGAAGGTGCAAAGCAATATAAATAGTCTGAACCACAGCTATGCTCGCCATAAACACCAGGCTGAACTCTGAGAGTTGAAACAAGGCAAAACTCACTGGCAGTTGTCCAGCCACACATCTCCACCCCGCAGCCAGGCCCCGTGATCCTGATTCTTGTAGGCAATAAAGTGTTCAATTATTGCAGGTTCCCTGGGCTTCAAAGGATCAGCATCTTTGTGTGGGCTGTATCTGCAACCAGAAGGAGAGAAGAAAGGTTGGCGAGGGAAGGTAGCCTTGCTCGGTGCATGGCCCTGCTAAACATCTGGTTTCTGCTAACTCGGGAACAGCTTTGGGACAACAAAGTCCATCCAAGTAGCGTGTCTTGTCAAGCAGTGATGGCCAGACCCAACTGCCAAGGGAAGGATGCTCCAGACGAGGCAGTTGTAAAGACCCACTCCAAGTTTCCTTTCACCTTTCCATTATATTATTGCTGATACACTGCTGAAAGCATGGAAAGTTTATTATTGCTCCCAAAAAGTCTGAGATATTTTTCAGTCCCTTACTGTTATCCATTAGCATATTCCTGTTATTTAGATAAATATCCTTTTGTTTTCCCTTTTGAGCATGCTTATCTCCTAAACTTGGCTATACTGTGGCAATGAGTACCACTGCCAATTTTTCCTTGCTGTGGAAAGGAATGAAAACATCTTGGAGAGGGGCTGAGAGTATGTCCTTTACTATTCCCACTCTGCATTACCCAGGACACATGTACGAGATTTATTAACTCTGAAATTAATTTCATCAAGTATGATGAAATACTGACCCGATGCAGGGAGAAAGCAGACACAAGTGGGAGCTGCAGCAATGTGTGCCCTCAGCTGCTGCCTGTCAGCCACAGGATCCTGCCTATTGCCACAGGATCCGAGCAAGGCTCTGGCTCACCAGGGTGATGCTGAACTCAGCTGTCATTTACCCGATCCTGAGGCACAGCTCTTCCTTTTGCTACTGAAGGAGCATCTTCCATCATACTACGCAGCTTAGAAAAGCTGACAGATGAGTATCCAACTCAGTGCCAGCAACGGGTGGTCCAGAGATTAAAATTCATGCCTCAACAATGGGTAGCGAGGCCAAGCTGTCAAACTGCTAACAGATATTCAATAGCGCTTTGCTTTGCTTAATAAACCATCATATCAATCTAAAACTGAGCATCAGGCTGATAGGGTTCCAGTAAATGAATATTGCTTTGGCAGCTTCATCACTGTACATTTGCTTTCAGAGAGAGATTTAGTATCAGCCCTGGTGAATTCCCCAGACATTGTTAAATACAGATATTTTGAGACAGATTCCAGTTTCATTCACATTCATGTGTAACTAAAGAAACACTACAGAGTACAGAATTTGGCAGAGATATTTAATGCTGTAACAGGATGCAGAATAATCTCTCCAGCTCTATAACTGCCCAGCCTACCTCAAAGTTTGCCCCAGCCAGCCCAGATATAATCATTTATTCAGTCTTGACACACAAAAAGTGGAAAATAGTATAAATAAATGGAACCACTGCCTGTGCTGGTGGGTAATCCCTGAGCATAAACATGACCGCATTATGAATTGCTTGGCTTCCAGGGGTCATTCCTGCCCTTGTATGGCAAGGGACAAATTGTCTTTTGTAATCACTTACTATGCCTGTGGCAGCAGGCAGTTTACCAAGACACATATTCAGATATATGGTTTTCCCTATGCTGCTATATGGCAGCATCAGGCTCCTAAGAGAATATGGAGGTACTTGCAGAGCAGGCTGGTTTTAATAAATTATTTTTTAGCAGTTACTTTTATCATTGAATAAATAATGTAAATAATATTAACTTTTTAACATCTTTTAACATCAGCTCCTAGCAGGGCACTGGGGTGATATGGATCACAGATAACTGGTAGCTGAGCTGCTGGCTGGGTTCTCCTGGGGAGGAGCTGATCTCACCCTTGCAATGCTGGCCTAGTGGGTGACTACAGCCATCTGGGTAACCCATACCCCAGAGATGGAAAAGAGAAAAAGAAAAAATGCTCATTTTTCCCTGCTGAGTAGAGGTTTTCAGCAGGTTCTTCCTCCCTACTTGGTTTCTTCTGTCAAGAAAACCAGTCATGGGCGAATACAGGTTGGGCACAACTAGAGGCAATGGATCTGTCGGGAAAAAAACCTATGAAATTTGGGAATGTTTAAGTTCTCTTCCCTCCATGGGGTTGGTAACTAAGTTAAGAGCCAGACTCAACCTCTAATGAGATGAAAGGGTACACATGCGGTCTTCATTCTATTATACTTGGGTGCCCAAGAAGCCCTCTGCTTATATCAGCCTCCTTACTGGGGTCAGCTTTGGGGAAAGAGGGGAGATTCTCAGAAGCCACCAGCTCACGTTAAGTCTGTCAATATGATGTGCTATCTGGAGAGGTTTCCAGTATTTCTAAATGACTCCATTATGCCACACAGAGGCAGTGCACTGCAGCAGGGATGAAGGGTCACTCTGTGTATTTAATCGCTAATTATTATTGCAGCATAAGATTTGGAACTAGTCAGAAATCTGAGATCAAAGTGTGAAATCCGTCGCATAAGCTCTTCCTGTTCAAGCACGTCCTAAATGAATGAATCAACAGCAAGGACAAAACCAGAAGGGTGTGGGTGCTGGGCATCCCTTAGGAAGGGGAATGGAGAAGATGAAGCTAGAGTGTTATAAATCTAAGTGAAGACCTTTCCTCAATAACAGCCACCCCAAAAACAGCAATGATTCCTGTCAGCTTCCTTGGGGGCAATTTCAGAGCTTTCAGTCAGTGCTATAGAGAAGTCTTTTCCAAACCAAACTGTGCAAAACACTTTACCTCCCAGAAATCAGTGTCAGGATAGGCCTTTTATCCTTGGCTGAGGCTGGAGTGGTTTTGACGCCATTATCAATGATCATTCCAGCCTAAAAGAAAAGAGAAATGCAATATTATAGTATATTTATGTAATCTACAGGTCTTTCCATCTCCAGGCTCTGCCTCCAATTGTTCTAAGCCCAAGCCAGCTGCACGATCCTAACAACTGCTTCCTTTAGTAGCTTGTGAAACAGAGGGCTGCCAGGACTATTCCAACTTGCATATACCCCCAAAATTGCTGCAAATTTCCAGAAACTACAAGAAACTCTTGTAATTGCATGTGTCCCCATACACACAAACACCCTACTGCAGCCCAAAGCCCTCAGTGACAGTACCACAGCCCTGCCACATGGCATGCTAAGGGTAAATAAGTAAAGAGAAGGCGATTAGACACAGTGGCCTGTATTTATCCCTCTAGAAGCTGCTCAGTTAATTGCTAACATTGGCAGTTGAGCTCTATAATTAGACAAGCTGCCAATTGATGCTCCTGGAGGCACTATTTTAGGAGTGCAGAAGCAGAGAAGCAGCCCGAGCAGAGGGAAAGGCCTCCACAAATGCCCAAGAGCCAAGCGTAGCGGGTGCTGGCTGACTCGGAGAGCTCCCACGCCAGCACGCAAGCTGCTTTATCTGCAGACACAAACAAGCTTGCAGCAACTCTTGAGCGAAACAGAAAGCACAGGCATTAATAGCTTGCAGACCCAAAGAACTGGAGCAAGAAGATGGTTTTTTTTTTTCCGAGGGCAGCGTTCCCGTTGCGTGCAGACTCACCCGGTAGTTGGAATGCGCGCGGTTGTTGGAGAATTTCCCCATCGGCATGTGCTCGGAGTAGCCAGGGGAATACATGCCCGCTGAGGGCCCCGTCGGCACGTGGTGGAGAACAAACCAAAAGCCTGTTTCCTGAGAAAAAGAATGGACAACTGAGCCTTTCCTTGAACTTCTTTGCTGGTCTACATTAGCCCAAGGATTTATCAGAAAAGCCACAAGACGTAAGCCGGAAGATTTCAGGACAAATCACAGCTAGCAGCATTGACCTGTATATCTACATGCAGCAAAGAGTTTGACACACACGTGCATTCACATTCACACTCCTGAACTAGCATCTTCAAAGTGTGTTAAGTTAAGGTCTGACATCTATATTGAAGCTGTAAGTGAGACTTCAGAATTCCATCACACACACACAGACTGATGTCCTCCTATCACTGCATGCGCAGGTCTTAAAACTCAGATTGTTTTTATTTAGTTGATTAATAATGTATCTAGGAGCCTGAATCTAGGTATTGAGATTTGGAAGCTTTGGGAAGACCCCATCTCTTTTTTTAAGGCTTGATTTTCTTGTTTATTTGTCTTAGTAGGAAAATAAAAGTTCCTGATGCGACCAAGAATTCCTGTGGAATTAGCATCAGTGCTGATTGAAATTTCAGAGTACCATTACTGTGCTGCAATCAACAGAATCAGTGCCAAAGACTTCACTGGGTCTCCACAGTCACATTTATTTAATTTATTCAGGCTGCACGCTGTGCAAAGGCTGGGAATTTTTGTTAAAGCCATCCAGCTCTAGAAACAGCAAGTGACAAGAGCGTGGAGCAAAAGGAAAGGCATTATATTTTATTGGTGGCCCTAGCCATATTAATAAATGTCTCGATCTAGCAGTTTCAAAAAATGCCTGAGTAACAGAAGCAGGTTTTATTCCAGCAAGAGCCTCATCCTTGCAGGGCTGTAACCGGTCTGAATTGTTACCAAAATTGTTACCAGAAACTTCAGCACTCACTTCAGATCCCGCAGCTGCACAGTTTATAAGGTTGTTGTGGGGGTTGGCTATCCAGAAGGTGGATACAGCGCTATAGGTCAGGAAAACAAAGAATAACATGAAAATGACACTTTGAGCACAAACCAGAGTCACCAATCAACTCCCCCCAAGAACAGGCAGGGCTGATAACTCCCCAGATAAGGGGTCCTGCCTAAGGGGCAAAGGGAATGTGTGGGTTTTTTTCCTTTCTCTTCTCATACCACGTGTGTCCTGTGCAGTTTGACAGAGAGCATGCCCTTATCTTTTAAAACCCCAAGTATTAAATGAGGAATTTCGACTGCAATTCCAAGCCTGCTATGAAGCTGTCAGACGTCACTCATGTTTTATGATAAGGTAAATATGTTGTTGCACAAGTCACAGAAAAGAACTTTGCCCCCAAATAAGCCCTAAGGTTCATTAGAGACTCGTTTAATCAAGGGACCCAAAGAATTGCCTCTTAAGGGCTTTCCAAGTGTACCCTGGTACCTGCCTTTTCTAAGAGCTGCTGTGATTCATTAATTTTATTTGCTCCCACCCTCCTATGCATTTATTTTGGGACAAAAGGACTCCATCTGTCTAATGCACATAAAAGACTCTTAATTGAAAGATTCCCATCAAGGAGGAAAGACCAATCCATCACTGTCCGTCCTGTGACATACCGCATTCATTAACCAACAGGCACATGAACTTTGGGAGGAAAACATCCAGCCCTTACAATCAGCAGACTGGCTCCCTAAATCTGCTGGGTAAGATCCACCCTCCTGCAGGGGATGAACCTACGGAACCCTTATGTCTGTTTTAATCTTGCTATGAAGGACTTCACGGGGGCTTTGGGCCAACTGATTTCGCTAGCCTAAGTTTTATTTGTGCGACTTTATCATGAAAACACAGCAAAATATTTCTATTTCAGGCATGGGACTAGCCTAGAAAGAAACAATTTGAGTTTATTTATAAACTACCTCCTGCTGCGTGGGCAAGGGCAAGGACACTGTATTTCCACAGTGACCTGTCTTTCTGCCCGACCCCGTTCCTCAGAGCCACATGTCTTGGGCAGGTTACTGTGTCATTTGGCACAATCCTGTTGTGTTAATTACTGGCAGCAGCTGCCTGCCTGCCTCTTCCAAGCCGATGGAGCTGCAGCCAGTGCTTGTCCCTCGTCCCTGTTGCTTGGGGGCCTTGGCCCCAGCTCCAGAGAGAGTGTTAGAGTGCTCAAGCACTTGCAGGCTGGATGAACCTGGTGAAAAACAAAGCTATTTCTCATCAGACCTTGAATTCTTTTATCAAAGAAGTCATGGCAGATGAAAGTACAGTAGGACCTCTTCATGAGACCTCCGCCTACCATTCCTAGAGGTTTTTCATATAGCAATCTTCCAAATGACACAAAATATGCCCCTCTGACTATTAAATGGATTATCAGTGGAAAATGAGGACAATGGCTGATTAACTCTTATTTTATGAATGGAGACATTAAGTGTAATTTATAAACAAACACAGATGTGAAAAAGAGCCTTGTATGAATTCATCTCTTTCCCTTGCCAAACTAAAAAGCTAAAAATATGTTTCTTTGGACAAAACCCCAGTTTGTTCTGAGGACAGAATGGGTGATACTGATACAGTCTCAGCAGATTGAGAGTATTTCCAAATAAAAGAAAGCCCCTGAAGACTTTTAGCTGCTAGGCATCAATCAGCTCCTAACTGTCTTATTTTCAGGGTGGAAGTCTGGCTCCAGAGACTTCCTCATTGACTTTTTGTGGGTCAGAAATTTAGCTCTTTTTTTTTTTAACTTTAAATCCCCTCCTCCTCTCCAACTAGAGCAGAATAAAATCCTGCAGAAAGATATGGACCGTGGGCAGAAGTCTTCCTGTATCTCAGTAGCTTCAACACAGCACCAATGCAGCATGGTCTCAGGACAAATCTTCACTGTGGAAGACCTCGCACTCTATTGCATGGGGGTCTTGTCCTCAAGATGATCCACCATCAATTTTAAACTCTTAAAGGCAAGCTTGACTTCCAGCTTTTAATGAAAAACACTCTGAAAACAACAATCTGTGGTTCCACAGATCTGCTCCAAACCACTTGCTGTGGACTACAGCGGGGGATCTGTTTGCCTAGCCGCTAAGCACACAGGTTTTACTTAAAAAATTTAGTAGTATCATAGAATCATATGGGGTTGGAAGGGACCTCTAGAGATCATCCAGTCCAACCCCCCTGCCAGAGCGGGTCTACCTAGAGCAAGTTACACAGGAACTTGTCCAGGCGGGTTTGGAATGTCTCCAGAGAAGAAGACTTCACCACCTCTCTGTGTAGCCTCTTCCAGTGCTCTACCACTCTCACAGGAAAGAAG
>BJBW01000930.1:141850-208712 GCA_004320125.1 Scolopax mira
CTCCCTTTAAGTATTTGTTCGCATTAATTAGATCTCCCCCTAAGCCTTCTCTTCTCAAGACTAAAAAGACACAGGTCCCTCAGCCTCTCCTCATAGGAGAGAACCTCCAGGACCTTAATATTCTTTGTGGCCCTTTGCTGTACCCTCTCCAGCAGTTCCCTGTCCTTCTTGAACTGGGGAGAGCAGAACTGGACACAGTTCTCCAGATGGGGCCTCACCAGGGAGTACCCTCCCAAGAAGAGCTGAGGGGTTAGGGGAAGAAAAAGAAAGCAATTTAGTTGCCATATATGCATCAAAATGAGTAGTTTTCCCAAACAATCAGTAATTACCAATGAAATCATACTCCTAGATTTTCCACCTTGATTTTGGGGCAGCAAACCAGCTAGAAATTCAAGGAAAGAAGGGCTAGAATGGCCTTCAGGAGTTCAGTGAGTACATGCCCTGCCTTATGACAGGGTCAACTAAAACCACAGTATTTGTGACAGGCATTTCTCTAACCTGGGCTTAAAAATTACTGCTAATGAAGAACCCACAAATACCTCTAAAAAAATTCTAATGCTTAATTGTGTGGCCAAGCTGGTTGTGTTTCTTCTATACTTCACCTGAATTTTTTCCTACAAGGCAACAGAAATACAAAAGAACTTGTAAAATCCCTTCTTACTGCAAATGCTTCTATAATCTTCATCTAAACCTCAGCTGGCAGATCTGCAAGGACACTTAAATGAAAGGATCTTGCAAAAAGGGAGATGAAAGGTTTTCAGCATTTTTCATGTTTAATACAGCGTTTGTGGCAAGTAGAAATTTGGAGAAGTTCTCATGGAAACATTTTCATGAGCTCATGTATAGACAGACTAGTAGAGATTCAATGGGTGTATACAGTCTTTGATTTTTTATTGGCAAGTTCCAATTCTGTGCTAAACTTCATTTATTATATCACTTTGGTTTGGCTCCACAATTTGGGCAGACTGTGACAAATGAGTGTATAATGCCAATACCGTACCATTAAACACTATCAGTTCTTTGCAAATAATGACTTCTGAATTAATGGTAGTATTTTCAAAATTAGCTACCATTTTACATGAGCACAGATATCAGAACCCAGCCCATTTTGAATTCAGCAACGTTTTGCTGAGCCGTTGGGTTCAAGGCTCCATAAGGCAGAAGGCATCAGTATGTACTTAGAAGGAGAGATTTTCAATATCTGAGGTAGCAACCATCTCAACTGACTTTATGATAAAAATGAAAATTACAATCTAGGTGTGCAGACATCAGAATAGCACAAGTATAAAAGATCCCAAGGAGACTGCTCTCCCAACCTTTGGGGCATGCAGCCCAGACCTCTGCAGAGGACTACATAATCATATACATGTAATTCTGTCTTCTGTAGCTTAGTCCTGCAAAGAAAAGAAAATAGAAAAGGAAAGCTCCCACTCACCTACAGTCCTGCCTGGGTTTAGGGATGTACCCTGGGTAAGCACCCTCCGTGATCTGCTTGCACATCCTGCTGTCTCGGTCGGAGGGGAGCAGAGTACTGGGCTTAACAAGCAGTCCAAGGCAGTGATCAAATGTGTTGCGCTCTTCTGGTCCATCCTCAGTAAAGAAGCAATGGCCCAGGGCATCGTAACCCACAGCATCCTTCACCTGCATGTAGAAAACACAGGTCAGTGTTCAGGTTTCATGCTTCAGCCACTGCATAAGAAGAAGAAACTTTACAGCAATGTCACGTAGGAACCTCAGTACCCTTTTGAATTCAGGGTATATAAGTAAAAACAAAAGCAGGATCACTCTCTGCTCTTAAGAGCTTATAGTCTAAGCAATAACTCCAACTTAAATTTAATTAGAATTTGTCATCACCTAAGAAATGTTCATTCCATTCATTTGCCTGCCTGTGAAATCAGAGACTGTCTTAGCATGACGTTAGAAAATGCACAGGGTGGGGGATGAATGGAGGATGTTAGATGTGCAAATCACATCTGGGCTCATTCATCTTCACGTGGAGTTACATGAGCAGCTACATAAAATGCATCTGAAAAATGCAGCTGAGCTGAAAAAATATTTTTTCAGGCTATCAGAGAGGCAGCAAGTTGTTTTCCAGACAGGTTGACTTGTTTTAGGTTTGACCTGATCCTTTTTTCCAAGTTGTTGACAGAAGTTTTACTTGACCCTGAGACAAATCAGCTGGTGTTAATCAGGGCTGTTCTGGTTTTGGTTTGAATGTTGTTAACATCAGGATACTGTTGTGTTGGACAGAACAATACCCATCACCCCATTGAAAGATCTGAGAAAACAATTTCAGGAGCAGATACATGAATTCAAAGCCTAAGGCTAGGACTGACTGGGAAACAACAGCCCTCAGACACACCGTGTCCAGAAAATCAGTATGTCTGGGATATGGAAAAGCAATTTCAGGTCTCCATTGTCCAGGTGAAGTGCTGGGTCTCCTGAACGCTCTCCTTGCTTTTCCCATCAGCCATCACCCATCAACCACCTTGGACTTGGGAAACCTTCCTGGCAAATCTTAGCCTGACACTGATGTGTTCCTACAAATGTTTCTGATGAAACAGCAATTGCCAATGGGCAAAAGACAATATTAAACTGGATAGAAGACCTGTTCTTCACAGTGACTTTGAGAAACCTGTGTATTCAAGCACTTGAATTACTTTTGTGAACAGGCCTGAGATGACTCTATCATCTTCATGCCTCATTCTCAAGGCAAGAGACACCAATTTAAAAAAAAATTCCCAGGACTAATGTTGAAATGATTACAAATATGTTTTCATATAAGAAAGAACACTTTGCTTGCCAAGTCTATTACAAGCTTACATCTGCACGCACATCTATTTTGTATCATCCATGTTCCAGTGTAAATACTCAAATCTCTGAACACAAATCATCATAGTAAATTAAATACAGCTAAAATGACCTGCAAAGTGGTGCATTCCTTTAAACTACTGCAAAGTTTACTGATAATTTCCCCCATCTAATCAGATGAAAGCTTTTGCAAGGTCGAGACTTCTTTATTTAAGTGTAAAAACTACGTATGTACTCCTTAGAAGCACGAGCTGTCCCAGCCTTGTGATTATAAAGCTTTACAGGAGAGTGACCTAGCTTCAGAAGAAGTTTTCCAACATGTAGAGAAAGTCTTAATCAGAGACATGTGAGAATTGCACAGAAACTGCCACCGAAATGTATTACACATAGTAATATTTGAAAGACACGTAAGTAATGGCGCTGTGACATTTAGATGATAGAGAAGGTTTCCTTAGAGAAATGTCAGCCACTCTGTATGACTGTTTCTCTTTCCAGCCAGCACAGCACTGAACCAAGACTGAGATACAAATCAAAACTCAGATACGGTGAGCAGACCGTAGCTGAGGCAAAGCCCACCTCTGTGCATGAGGAGTAACATAGCAGGAGAAGGCATCTCCTAGTTAGGCGAGAGAGAAGTGAAGCAGAGAGGAGTGTGCAGTCTTGTCAGAGGGGTTCAGAATCAGCAAATGCCCGTTGTTCTCCTAACTGATCCCTGGAATCTCCCAGAACAGGAGTTATCAACCAGGGACCCGGTCCTTAATGTATTTGTCATCCTCTGTTTGATTAATTACTTTCCCTGTATCTCATCTCTCTGACTTAGTTTCCTGTGTGTGTTCTCATGCACTAGCCCAGTACTGAAATGCTGGGATAGCAATTAAGATGCTTGTTCCAAAATAATTTTTCCAACAGATTTAATTTTTTATTTGATTAAAACCTTCCTAATGGTCCATAATCTTGCCTTAACCATGAGCAATTTATGGCCAGATTATGCCCTTCATGGTAAAATAACTGCTGTGTATTATAGCTGGATTGCTAAAAGCAGATACCACTGAAGCAGTTAGATACCAACCTCTTATTCCATGAAGTACAGCCCTCCCCTGAATTCTGCCTGACTGTTTATTGACCTCCATTTGATTTCTCTCCCCAATGGCTGTTTCTATTTTAGCTTGCACCCTGGGATACAGTAGAGAGAGTGGGAATCAGCGCAAAATTTCATCCCTGGGACTGCAGTGGCGTAACTAGGTGGTTTTATGGCCAGTGTATTAAAGAAAACATTGTGTAATTATTGCATTTGCAAACAATAATTATGGTGAGAAAATAATTCCTACAGATTTGTTTCCAGAAGGATCCTCTGTGCCTTCCAGTGAAGATGAATTTGCAGACAAATGCATCAATGGAAGTGAGGTAATGTTGAGACAGTGACTTCTAACACATTGTACAGACCCACAGAAAAACATTTCTGTCATCAGGAATAACTGGACACTTTTTTCTCCTAGTGTTTTCATTATGAGTATCTCTGAAGTGACCTGAGAAAGGTGATAGCAAAGCAAGCAGGGAAGCCTGTGTGTAAATTAAAACCCTGCTTTAATGACAGTTAAAAATAATTAATGCCCCTCTCCCATTTTTTGAAGCATTTTCACAGGTACTCAAACACAGTCATGCAAGAAGCCCCTCTAATGGATTAATGTTAAGGACATCATTAAGTGTTGTGCTACGTTGAGGTTTAATAGCCCAGCTAGATTTTTTGTATGGCTATTTCCAAAGTGTGGCTTGTGTACACCATCAGGCAAATTTTCACTCAGTAAAGTATGCTTTGGATCCACCTGATCTCAGAGGGAATGAATGTTACCTGGGGGAAGATGGAGCTCATTCCTGTCTGCACAAATGGTGTCCATGCATGCAGAGACAGGCAATGTTGCCCAAGTAAGAAGATAATAGACAACTAGGAAATGTATATGACAACTATTGTAATCATCAGAGACCAATGTGGGTGTATGGAAATATATCTGGGACATGAGGAAGAGGAAAAGTAGGAAAATAGAGTCAGAAAGCAGATGAGGAGATTGTGGTGGGATCACCTGATGAATCAAGGCACGGAGCTGCTGACTGCAGATGTCTATCACAGAGCAATGAAACAACATTTAAGTGATGCAACTTTTGGAGCACATCTTCTGTGATGCAACTGGACAAACTTGGTCAGATTGCTTTATTTCACTGGGGCTTTCTTTTCAGTTGTCAGCAATAATTATACAGTTAAAATAAAAATCAGGTGAAGTATTATGAGTAGAGTTTAGTATTCACACATTTTGATAAATTCTAATCAACAGCAATTAAATTCTTGACTAACATTTCAAATTATAAATCCTAAATTCTAAGATTTCTCTTGGGTGCCTTCTCATGGAGGCAAAAATGGTCATTTAGGGATTTGTGGCTGTTGAGTAACAGCAAGAGAATCAAGCTGCTTTCATCAGCTACATCAGCCTGGCTAAATTTCATCATGCCATCTTGGCTGGAAAAGCCTGAGCACATGGACCCCTATCCCATAGATCCCCTATGGCACAGATGTCACTTGGAGAAAGCACAAGGGACAGATCTATTTCCAAATGCTCTACATGAACCCATCCATCTGACCGATGAGAAACGCCAGGCTGTGGGTATTTGGTTTGGCAAGGATTAATCAATAGGGAATGAAGATCTCACATCAGATCCAGAAGCAGGACTTGAGCTGGTCTACAGCTCATCAACAGCTGTGCTACCTCTGTGCAGCCAGAGAATGTGTTTATGGTGCCACTGGTAACAGCCCGTGGTGGTGTGACAAATGAATCCTGCAACACTGCCCTTCTGCTCTGCACATTAATCGTACACTGAGCCCCTGTACTGGAGACTTTGAATTGGGAAGATGCCATATGACCCTGAATGCCTTATATAATTTATATAGTAGAGTGTCTTTTTTCTTCAGAAGCCATGTTCACTTGGTAGGTTTTTAGGATTGTGTTATAAACTTAGAAGGACAGAGGTCAAAACCAAAACCTCAGATTCATAAATAGCAGATAAAAGCTGCTCTGCTTCTGGAGCTGCAATTTCAATGCCCTCTCTTCAACTTCTGTGCATTTTAATTATGCCTGTGACTTTCCCTTTCAATGCTACTGGTTTTAGAGGTTGTAGCCTGCAGTCCTTGCCAAAAGGAAGACTGTAAGATGAAGCCCTCCATGTGCTAGAGTCAGTAAGGGAGGAAGCATTCATCAGCAAGTAAAGGGCAAAAATCGTATCTTAGCGAGGTGTTGAAAGCAAATGCTATTCCCCAAATAAGTTCAAGGAAAAGAGA
Source organism: Scolopax mira (assembly GCA_004320125.1). Classification (NCBI taxonomy): domain Eukaryota; kingdom Metazoa; phylum Chordata; class Aves; order Charadriiformes; family Scolopacidae; genus Scolopax; species Scolopax mira. Next base: position 147,987 of record BJBW01000930.1, read on the forward strand.
TTCTTCCAGGTTCTTACTATGAGATGGTATAGCAACTTTAAAACAGTGGTATCAACTTCTAATGCACAGTGACCATTCAGGTCACAACTGCCAATGATATGTCCTCTCTTAAAATTCTGTTATATGTGGTAGCAAGGCTCTTGACTATACAAACACTCCTCTTCAGGGCTCTGGTACACTTTGTTTGGTTTGGAATACACTGCCATCTCACCGAATGGATGAGACTCCTTTGCTCACAGAAATCTTGCCATTTTAAGACTTCATATTTTAACTGATTCAGACAACTGGAAAAGTTGTTTAACCTGATGTTAATTTCACACCTTTAGGAGATAGATTTCTGCATAGTTCCTGAATATGGGAACCCATCAGAGGTGGGTGCCAATCTCCAGGATGCTCACTAAGGTAGTGTTGTTTTCCCTCTGCATCCTTACCCAAAAGAAGGTGGCACTCCTACATCTGGGAAGAATCTGACTGTGTTCTTGCCGTCTCTGGTGTGCTGCATCTTGTCTCGTAAGCACGGGTAATTTTATAGATTTATCCTAGAGGATATCTTGTTTTGGAGAGCAACTCTGACAAATGATCTGTGAGTGCTTAATGTTGTGAACAGCATTGCAAACACAAACTTTTATGACAGGAAAGATGAAGCACACTTAAACCTTCTGATTATCTGCTTTAAATAGCAAGCTGTCTGTCTACGGATAGATCCAACTACTCATTAGAGATGGGCTGGTCTGCAGACGCTGCTGCTCACAGACAAAAGCTCTGCCTGCCCTGAGTCACACAGCCTACAGTGCCACAGTGGCCTCCTCCTTTTTAATGCAGGTTGATATATGCCTAGAATATGTAGCCACATAATCAGAATGGGGGGAAGAATCAGAGACTAGCTCTAACAAAAACCACATCACCCTGCAATATTTAAGCTGTATTCATTCTACGAGGAAATATTTTGACTGGTTTCTAAGGTAGACATTGAGGCTTCTTACCAGTAAACCATTGGATCCATGGACTGTGACACAGCGGGAGAAGGTATGGTGGATGGAGACATCCTTCACGTATGTTGGAGGGTTGTAGCCTCCTTTCTCATCCACATCTCCAGCCATATGGAAGTGAATTGGGTAATGTCCCATTGTCTGCTGGCCCATGTATTTCAACTCTAGACCTTCAATATGGGTAGCCTTAAAATCAAGACCAATCTGAAGAACAACAGAATATCAGTCAAGAAACATCAAAGACTGTTGAAGGCAAGAAGGAGGGGGAACACAGGGCTAGAGAGATTTACTGTGTGGAAGGGAGGGTTTGGCTGCAGGCTAAGGGAAAAAGGGTCATGGCAGCTAAGGGGAGCATAGTTGCTCTGTGATCCCACCACTGCTACCATGGCTACATTTGACTTCATTTTACAAGGAAGAACATTTGCATTTAAGGTTTTCTGTGAGTTTCAGTCAGCTAGGCTCAAATCAAACTCCTGGACTGAGAACCACCAGAATCTGGGGAAAACTGAGATTGGGATGTGGAGACTATCTATGATGGGCTGAGCATCAGCCTGGCTGGCTGAGCAAACTCCTGGTCTGCAGGAGCATGAGGTGCACTTCAAAGCCAAAGGGACAGGCAGCAGCAGTGAGGTGGATCTGCTGCACCATGGGGAGAGGCTGTTTGCTCAGCAGCTGACGTGAAGGATTTTTCCTTTCCTGGTTTCCTTGGTATGTGAAGGTGTGGCTGGGTGAAAGAAAGTGCAAGGAGAGGGCTCCAGCCCTACCTTGATGTGTCCCCCAAAGGTGTCGAAATCAAAGAAGGAGCATAACTTGCTGCTGTACTCATAGCACTGCCCCTCCATCTCGCCCATCACCACAACGTTGCGGCTCAGCAATCCCACTTCTGCCCTCATGTCAACGCCATCAACAACTTCACCAATGTGGAGGTATGTTGCTTTCCCTAAAAGAACAAGATCCAGTTTCAGGGTTACTCTGACAACACTGCTGGTTTCCCTTTGTGCTTCCTGTGGTGGAGTTGGCTTGATAATGAAAGGAGCAACTGAATCAGCAAAAGCTGTTGGCTGACTCCTCAAAGGAGGGAAGACTGGAGCACAGGTGCCACCCAAGGTCTTGCTGAGATATTTGCAACAGAGGAAGTGGGAGTTTTGGTCTTGGTTCCTTCATTTAGCAAGGGAGTTAAACTGACAATCTGCTAAACAAAACACATTTCCTACCTTGACAAGGGACTGAGATCACTCAAGAACTTTTTACTTTGCATAACAATCAGCTGTGTATGAACATCCAATACAAAGAAAAATGATGATGTAGCTACTGAGGCATCTAAATCCCCAAGGTTAGCACAGCACTTCCTAGAGTGAGACACCAGGAGCTGCTCAGATCCTACAGCACTGCTCACAGATGAGCATCAGTCTGGTCCTGCTAACACCACAGTTGTTAATCTAAGCAAGGAGAAGACTGGGCAGAAAGCCTTGTGGAAATTTTGGCTTGGGACAATTGCAACCCTTCACCCGGCTTGTGGGCTGCAACACCTCCTACTGCCTGCCCTCCCAAACCTTTTGATTTTAGATCCACCTGCACTCCTCCAACTTGCTCTCAAGGCTTCCCTCTGCCCTGTAGTCAGAGTCAATGGGATCTTCCATCTACCCACAGCTCCTTTTGCCAAGCCAGGTTGGTCAGAACCTGGTCCACAGACACACCTGGCTCCATGGAGGGGTTAAAAGCACAGGAGGCCTTCCCTGGCCTGACCAGAAAAGGGGTAAAGTCCAGGCAGTGTGGATGTCTAGAAAGCAAAATAATCTCTTTGCTGTAATTTCATTCAAAAATATTCATACTCCCTCCTTCCTTCCGCGGCTTTCTGCAGAGAATGCAGTTGTGAAAAGGTTCATCTTACTGACTACATTCTGTATTATTCCAGTAAAAATAAGTAATAAACTCTTTAAGTAAACACTGAACTTTAAGGAATGCTGCACTTGCATGTATTTAATTTCAATGGAATCATTCAAAGCAGTAATTAGAAACAAATGGCAAGTCTGAAGCCTGGCTATTGCTGCAAAGCACTTTATGCTTAAGCAGAGGTGCCAAGTCAAGGGGAGGATTTTGAACATTGAAATTGTCTTGTTTTTAACCAAATAATGATTTTTTTTTAATAACAAAGGTAACACCATTCACCCCCCTCTCTCTCCTGGAGCTTGCAGAAGTGCAGTTCAATGGTAATACTGGTGTTTGGGAAGGGTGAGTGCCCTGCCTTGCTCCAAGACTGCTGTCTTCATGCTGCTACATCTGCCCTCTGTCTTGGCACCTCCGTGTTGATAATAATGTAATCACATGAAAAAACACTGTTAACTAGAGGAGTGGTGATGGCAGGACAGGTGGATGCTTTTACCCAGGGCTGTGGTGGGAAGATGAGGCTCCTCTGAGCTTCACGCTCAGCCCCAGAAATGAGGGGCTACAAGGGGTCAGGTACGTTTGTAATTGCCTACCTAGAAAGACCTTGGGTCTTTCTTTCCTGGGTTGTTGCTCTGAAGCCAGCGAGCCTCATCAGGTGTGTGGCCAAAACCAGTCCCAGTCTGTCCAAAAAGCAGCTTCACTTCCCTTATTCACATGCATTAAAAAAGCTGCTGCAGTGAGTGTCCTCCATACGAGGCTACTCTGTGCTGGGCTCTTGAGTGAGTCTGCTAAGCAACACAGCCTCTCATTATGAAACTGTTTTTAAGCTGTTATTTTTCAGTTTCCCCCAGAGCTGACCTTTCCTTGATTTATTGAAAAGCAGGAAGAAGTTCAGATAATCATAAGGACATCCTATTTCAATCCACATCTCCAGGATTTGTAGCAGTGAAATTAGATAGGCGGTTTTGTTATTCATGCGCTGAGCTCTAGAATAATAAATGTCATGCTTGCATGTATTTAATTTAATTTAACACCAGTCCAGACATGCAAAATAGTGTAAGCACTGACAGGAATGTTAAATACGGACTAACCAGTTTCTAAATATAACTTCTTGGGTGCATGTTTTTCACTTTGTGCTTTTGCTGACTTGACTTGTTTGGAGATAAAAGGAGAGATGGAAAGCAATTCCCTTCCAATGTAAAAGTGGATTTTGAATAATAGCTCCTTTAACAGAGTTCAGAAAACCAAATCTCTCCTCAAGACAGGCAGAAATTCAAGCTCCCCATGGCAATGGGGCCATGCTGACAGGAGGCAAACCCTGGCATGGGAGCCCTCGGGTGCTGTAAATGATGCTGGAAACCAGCACCCCAGCACTGGGCACTTCCCACAGGGCTGGGAGAACCACGACAGATGTGTGGCACTTTGAAGGGAGCCACTGGGGCATATTTAGTGATGGGCAAGAAAAAAAATCCTATAACAACAAAAGAGGATGCTCTGTGGTGAGTTCAGGGAGTTCACATGGGGACGGGAGCTGAAGTTAGGCTGCTGCTCACAGCCAGCACTTGGAGCCTTCCCAGGGAGCAGCCACTAAATCTGAGACCCTGGGTACTGACCATGGGAAAACCCAAGCAAATTGGCCCTGAGGTGGTTTGATACTAAAAAGGCAACACTGTGCTTCGAACGTGGGAGGAATGTGTCTGCTGCTTCAGCATCAAAGCCAATGCCTGTGATTGCCCAACCACTAACAAACCCAGGGGTCACTGATTCACCATCTCCTCCTTTGGGCTCCTTTTCTGCATCCCTCACAGACAGATGTTGCCGCGCCAGAATGCCAGGCTTATGCTGTGTTATATTCTCAACCATACAAAGCCTTGCAATGAATCATAGAATGATAAAATCATCTGGGACGGAAGGGACCTCCAAAGGTCATCTAGTCCAACCTCCCAGCAGTCATCAGGGACACCCCCAACTAGACCAGGTTTCCGTCGAGCCTCACCTTGAATGTCTCCAGGGAAGGGGCCTCAATCACCTCCTTGGGCAACCTGTTCCAGTGCTCCACCACCCTCATTGGAAAGAACTTTTTCCTAATATCCAATCTAAATCTGATTTTCTTCAGTTTAAACCCATTGCCCCTCATTCTGTCACTGCAGGCATTTGTAAACAGACTCTCCCCAGCCTTCCTGTATCCCCCCTCAGGTACTGGGAGGCTGCTATTAGGTCTCCCTGGAGCCTCTTCTTCTCCAGGCTGAACAACCCCAGCACCTCTGTCCTTGTAGCAGAGGTGCTCCAACCCCCTGATCATATTCCTGGTGCTCCTCTGGACCCACTCCATCAGGTCCATGTCCTTCTATTGAGGGCTCCAGACCTGCACACAGTGCTCCAGGTGAGGTCTCACCAGAGCAGAGTCAAGTGGCAGAATCACTTCTCTGGACCTGCTGGCAACACTTCTTTTGATGCAGCCCAGGATGTGACTGGCCTTCTGGGCTGCAAGTGCCCACTGCCTGCTCATGTCCAGCTTCTTGTCCATCATTACCCCCAAGTCCCTTTCCTCAGGGCTGCTTTCTAATACCTCATTGCCGAGTCTGTATTGATACCGAGGATTGCTCGGTATCCATGACACGTATTACATCTTCCCACAACAGGCCTGTGTGATGGACTGGGAAAAACACCCTGGGTTTGCCACTCTATTTGTCATACCGGTGCCTCCAGTTAGCAAAATGTAAATTCACAGGGAACAACTCCTTTAATGTGTGGGCTTGCCTGGTAGAAGTCTTGATTCAGCAAAACATTAACACATTTTCATGCTTACTCAAGACAGTGACTATTAAAGCCACCAGATATTAGTAAGGACAAGGTAATTATTAAAAGAAAATATGCATTAAGATAAACATAGGTGATCCACTAATCAAGAGCACACTTATGTCAACATAGCAATTCAAAGGAAAGTCTCTCTAAACTCTACAAAGCTCCAGGAAAACCTGCTCTACTTGAACCTAGCTATAAAACTTGGGTCACAGGCCTTATCAAACCTAGGAAGGGTGGAATTTTAAAACTATGTCAGCTTCTACAGATGTGGAAGGGTCCTCAGCTCTGGCAAGTTACACAGATGTTTCTGAAAACCCTCTCACATACACTCATCCATTTGTAAATGCCATGGCTCTAAATGACACAAACCGCTAAATCTGCCTTTCAGAAGTGAAACAGGTACTTCAAGGTCTGGGTTTGGTGAAGATAAAGGGGAGCTAAGATGCTCCTGGATTATTTTTTTTTTTCTCTAAAGAGTCTTTTGTACTTCTTTGGGCTCTCTAAGGCTAAGACTTTCTCTCTCATGGTCTTTCCTAACCAAGACTTTTTAAAGAAATGTTAAACACAAACTTGTCTGTTCAAATCATGTAATCCAGTGACAGTGAATACTTCAGGGTGTCTTTAAAATCACTGCAACTCATTGTAGATGCCAGCCCAGCCCTCTGTTAGCATTTATGCCTAACATTTGTCATCACTGGTGGTAATGCCCTTATTGATTATATTTAATAAACCCACAAATGTTCACACAGGCATCCTGTCAAATCTTCATTATTCTAAATTATTTTGATGAGGTTTGCTATTGCATCCCTAAGCCACAAGCCCGTAATACAATGCAGCACAGTTTGGGTGAGCTGACCAGCTTCTTGAGTCATGCAGTACAACCTGATGCCTTAATGATCAAATACTCCTCAAATTCACAACTTTTACATGGAAAATTAAGTTTCCAGACACAAAGCAAAAAGGATGTAACTTTATGCAGAATTCCAGTTTCCTATTATACCCTTCATCCCTTTTCTCCTTCAAGATCCTGCACAGTGTCCCTCAAAGTTTGGAAATACACCCTCGGTTGTAGGAGTGTGAAGACCCTTGAGTTCATATGGATATTATCAAGTCTATGCTTAAATGCTGTGCTGGATCAAAGCCTTTGTAGCTGTTTGGTTTCAAGGCTGAAATGAGTGGATCTTACTGCTGCAGATAGGTGCAACAGCAGGACTGATGTGAACTAAGGGCAGTGCATCTGCTCATGCTGGCTTTAAATGAGCACTGAGAAGTCTCTGCAAGGTCTGTTAGTGTTTTATCCCAATGGCAGTGTCACGCTATCTCCTAAACCTACTCCTGTCCCACCTCATGCCCTCTTTCTGCAGCAATCTACTGATGTACTTCTGTAAAAGCTAGGTTTTCCCCCGTTAACCTTCCAGTTCTTCCTCTCCTTATCCTGAAATATAAGTTCTTGCAGTTGGGATGGGAAGGTTAGGCAGGTCTGACGAACAAGCAGATCAAACCCTTTTTTAAATCAGGCTCAAACTCAACCCTTCCAAACCACCGTGTAAAATTATGTTTCTTTCAACTCTGTTTCTAGGGAGTGCCCACAGGTAGAAGAGCGAGCTCTGAAAGATTGTTATAAAGGGCCATTTCATGACATTTCTTGCCCAGTCCTCAAGTAATGGGGTTGCCTTAAAAAAAGAGCTTTTGGCAAGTTTCAGACAAAATGATGGTAACTTCTGAATAGAACCTCCTAAATCTCTAAGAGCATCTGAATTTTGAGTAACTTCTCCCATCCTTAAAGCACAAAATGAGTGCTGACACAGGCTGTGAAGTTCTTAGACAACTAAGTACTTACAATTAAAATTCAAAGTTCTCTGCATGAACAAAATCTCAGTAAAATTCCTATCTCTATAGTATTCACAATCCAACAAGTAAGTTTTTAGATATGTGTACTTGTAATCATAGATGCACCGGTATAATGGAGATAAATGGAGTAATTATGCCAGGCACAGATAGTGTTTTCACACTGTATCAAGAGCATATAGGAGCACAAAAGAGCATTTCATAATTTTTGTTCCATGGTGAAGCTTATCAGCATTGGTAGTAACTTCATACAGAGCAACCAAGATGCAGATAAGACTTGTTTCCCTGGGAAACTAGACAAAATACTTGATCTTTCCTACTATCCAGTTCTATCATAACAACACAACCCTTCCTTCCTTCCTTCCTCCTCCCTCCCTCTGCCCTGTACAGTCGTCCCTCCCCAGGCCTTGTGAAGTTGGAAGATCAAACAGTTTTAATCTCTTCCCACAGAGAAAATAATCTAGGCACAAAAATGACAAGCGAAGAAAAGTTAAACAAAGGCAGCAAGTGGAGAAAAAAGTTCCATTTAAGTGAGCAACCGTTTGACTGGGGGCAGGACCTGCAGAGCTGAGTCCTCATGCAAACAGTGCTTATTCATGGGAGCAGCAGTTTTGACATTAGTGTTAATTACTCCAGTAAAGGACTGTACAAGATGAGTACCTGGGAACCTTCCCTCATTTTTTGCACTGAGATTTGCAGAAGTTCACAGTCAGACATCTAAATCCTACTAAAACGTGATGAAAATTTAGTATTAACTCTCTTAAGCTGTTTTGAAAAGACCAGCCTCTAGTCAATCCATTTCTAGTGAGTAAAGCAAGTAAGAGTTTTCAGCAGGAAGTATCAAATATAAATAGGACATGAGCTAACTAATGAGTTTGACTTATTTGGCACAATGCACTAAACCATGTCTATTAAAATATTATTAAACGATGAGAGCATCAATTATAATTAAACTTTGGTATGCCAAGTGGCTGCCCCACCAAATTGTCTCTCCACAAAGTGAAGGTTTTCTGCCTTGTTTTAAACAAAGAGACTCTTAAGTAGTTCAGACATGACATTTAGGTTTTGTTTAAAAAAAAAAAAAAAAAGGAAAGGAAAAAATAACAATAAAAAGGGAAATAAACCCTCATGGGTAGAAATGGTTTTATCATTTGTCTTTCAAAGGGCAGACTTTTGGAGTTTTCAGCTGCTAAACTAAACCTCTTAGGAAAATTAGGCCATTCCACTTACTACAAATGACATCCCTCCAAGATGCTGTACATAGATGCACCTGTATGGAAGTCATTTTTTTCAGGAGCAAAGCAATCTTGACTATATCTCACACAGGGAAAGGCAGGCAGACATTTATCACAAATGTCTTCTGCACAGAAATAAGAGCCCAATGGAGCTGCGCAAGCTGTGCTGAGGCTGGAGGCCAGCCCACTGCTTGCCACAAAACCTGAGCTGTTGGGTCAAATAAAGCCCTATTTAACAGTGGGGTAATTAATTGAATCCCAACAAGTTTCATCAAAGCCAGTGCTTGATCATGGGAGGTTCATACATGCACGCTCATGCAGACAGGTTTCCGCCTGAGCCAAGAGCTCAGCGTGGTGGTGTTTGTCCCCTCAGAACCCACCACCACGGTACTGCTACCCACCTAGCAGGGCAAGGGGAGCCCAGGCAGAGCTGTGCAGGCTGCGGGCATCAGGGAAGGGGGGAGGCACGGAGAGCACCCACCCCCTGTCTCATTAGTGCTCCTTATTATGGCTAATTGCATATCATGGCACAGGGCAATGGATGAAGTTACACCATGGCTGACCACAGAGCAACTCAGCTTCCCTGCTCCTAAAGACAGGGAAGATCTCAGCCTTGCCTGAGTTTTATTTCATCTTGACTGAATTTAGAATCAGGCAGATTATTTTATTTTCTAGTATGAATGCGCTGTTGTTACAAGAAAGTTGGATGTGATTTTTATTACTGGATCAGATTTTGCCTTGATTTATATAATCAGTGAAATCCCATTGACGTCAATGGAGTTGCCTGGATATAAGTAAGGGCGGACTTTGGCCCTGGTGCTCATGTCATTTGTGGTAATAAAAGGAATGTCCTAATTCTCCTAGAGAGTAATCGGAGACCAAAAGCACAATTACTTTAACAAGTGTTTCCACTGCTTCTTTACTTGAAATTAACATGAACTTTTTTTGTTGGTTTTAACCCTTTATTCATTTCCTTAAACTAACTTAGTTGCCATTGTTGTAGAAGATAAATGTAATTACATTAATTTCACAGTGCCATTAGATTATGGGAAACCTAAGAGAAATACTCCTGTGTCATCTTTATTTATGCTGACAATCTTCCAAGATCATCTTCATGATGTGACTTGTATCATCCTAGTCTGGTACAGTTTTTCCAAAAGCTCAAAAGTTGCTCAAAAAAAATATTCAATGTGTCTTCTTTGAAAGTACTAGTCATTTTAAGTCGTAAGTCTATGATACATTCAAACTGTGAATAACATTTTTCTTGGCTTGATGAACATCTCTGTCAGGCCATCCAACAATGAATGGCTAGAGATTTGTGGGGAAGCAATTGCCAAAGGAAGTATATTCGTACCTTCCAGAAGATGTTGCATCAGAGATAATGGTGAAGTAGCTCATTTCACAGAACTGAGCAAACTCCCCAGAGCATTGGATGTTCCAAGAGCCTCATGGTTTCTCAGAAACCATCTTACTGTAAGTGCAGACAAAACCTCTGCCTAGAGCAATTGCCACTGCATAAGCAAAAGGTAACCTAACGTGCATGATTTGCCACCCAGGAAGATCCTGCCTTTGAAATACAGCTTCAGCTGTTACATACTTTATATTGTAAAATAACTTTTGTTTTTGTAAATTATAGCAATTAAAAGTTCTTGATCTATTCACAGAAGAGGCAGTTCATGTGGTATTTCCATGTTCTTTCCATGTATCATTGTGCCAAAAACTAGTTCTAGAAGGAAAAGACCACTTCACAGTCTCAAGTGGAGATGCAAATCTCCCACCCTGGATTTCACTTTTATGGTCGTGTCGGTAAGAATATGTGTTTCATCATGGTTATACTACTTAATTGGACTTAGTATCTGAAGGCCACTTTACAATCATAAGTCTGCAATCTCTTTTCATCAAAAGCCATTTGTTCTGGATTTGAGCTAGTCACCTTCAAAAGAAAAATGCTGTGTCCTTTCAGAGCTGCTCAAACCAACTCAGACAGGACCCTACCAACTCCATCTCTCCCAGAGCTGAGGCTCAGGACAACCCGCTGGCCACACTGATGCCAGGAATGTTTGGTTAATACATCACCTCTAAGCAATGTCGTCTAGAGACACAGTAACACAGAAACAGTAGCTTCGGTAGCACAAAACAGTATTTCTAAAATGTAAGATTACAGTTCTTGTTAAATATAACTTCCTTAGGAAGATAGCCAGCTGCACATTACTTCATAGCCTTACAATCTCTCACAGTCTGCTTCTGCCCTAGCTCACTCTTCAGATCAGCCCTGCTCATCTTCTGCTTTCTAGGAAGTGATACATTTTCAAATAAAACCCTGTAAAACTTGACAGTTCAAACACAGCCTGTATTTGTTTCTCTTAAATAAACACATCCATTCAATAGTGTGACTGGGGACAAAAAATGCAGTCAGCTATGAAAAAGGAACACAGAAAGGAACCAGATTCATGTTAGATGGCTTTCAACCATGAAAGGCACATTTCCCAAAAGCATCTAAAAACTAGCCATCAAATTCAGGTATCTTTCAAATCTTTGCAATTCTTAACAGAGCTGCCTAGGTGCAAAAGACAGAATGTGGGTGCTGCAATGCCAGCAGGACAAGATGAAGCCCCTTACCTGCTACCTTGACCTGGGTGGGTCTGCAGGCTTTGCAGGGCAGTACTTGGAACTCCTCTGCCTGGTACATGGAGTAGTCAGTGCTTGCAACCACCAGCCTGTCTCCAGGTTGCCATGAGCTCACATCATCCACCAGATTCAGGACCGTGCTGTTCACATTGGTGTCAATGGTTACCGTAAGCTTTGGTTTCACTGAAAAGCCAAAACGGAAGGGTGGAGAATTCAGTTAATCTTATCAGAAAATGCTTGCTCTATTTTTTTTTTTTTTTTTTTTTTTTTTTTTTTGCCTGGAACACCACCAAAAATTATGATTTTCTTGTGCAACAAAAAATAGTTAACTCTTCCAGACATGCTTTTTTACTGGCTTTGGCTTGGAAAACAAGCAAACAAGAAAGTACTTTCCTTCAGTTGCAGGCAGGTGGATTTTCCACTACCCCAGGACTAAATTTAAATGTAGCTCTTAGTGGCTCATTTTCACCACACCCACTTAGCAGCAGCACTTGTGGGCACTGGGCACTGTTATTTACAGCAGCCAAGTGGTCTTTAACGTAATGACTGTTTTTTCCAGCAAAACACCCATCTTCCACCCTCCTTTTCCCGCCAGCGGAGCACCAAAGAATCCTAATGACCTGCCTAATGACCAGGTTAGGAACAGCGGTGTTGGAATCAATAACTAAAAAACAAAGTATTACTTTGAAAACCTCTTGCCTTTGCACACTCTGATTGACTAATCCTACCTCATCCCAAAATGCTTTAGCAAAAGACAAGATATTTGCAGGAAGGGACTTGCCAAGTATTTGCCATAGCCTTGCTGGCTTTTTGAGCCACCACCCTGTTCCCTCTGTTAGCGCTCAGGAATTTTTCCAGAGATAAATCTTCAGCAGTTTTATCTGTGTTTGTGTCAATAGCCCAGTCGAGGTTTTAGCCTGGGGAATTACTCAAGTTGTTCTTACGCCGAACGAGAGCCAGTCGCTGGTAGACAGTGTTTCTGCTTTTCCCTGGTCTGGATTTCAAACATGGGGCACATACCAGATCTGCCACACAGGAACCGGACTCTGTAGTTCTGGCAGCCCTCGCCCGTCTGGTCCTTGCCGTGGCACAGGAACCTGTAATCGTGGCCACTCTTGTAGAAAACCTCCATTGTTAAATCAGCTCCGTCAAGCGTCATTGCCTGGAATGAGAACAGAAATATAAAACAGGTGAGACCTCTAGGCGAAGAGATTTCACCAAAACATCCATGCCCTCAGAAGAGGTTTTTGCTTTGTTTTGGGAGCTGCACAGCAGTTGTATAATGAAAGAGGGTGACTGTTATGTGTACTACCCAGCCAGGACTCCAGCTGGTGCTCAGACACAGCTATTTTATCCACAAGCTGCATACATTATTGCTAGATGCATGCATTTTTCCTGTGTCTATATTAAGACCACGTGCTTTTTTGGGAGGAGTATTCTGAGCTTCACTGACATCTGCCTTGGTGCCCTAGATTTTCTCCTGCAGTTGGTTTGAGGGCAGATGAAAACACTGAACACAGATGCTTGTACCCAAATGAACTCATGGTTTCAAGCCTCTTCACTGCACTCATGACATTGCTCGTGGCTAGGCTATGTCTGAGCCCTGCAGAAGGAAGAGGTGGGGGTCTTATTTCTTCTTTGCATGGATCAGTGTCTCTCTAAGAAAAAAAACAAAGCTGCTCCAGTACCCATTGCTCAAAAAGAAACAAGAAGTGGCCTATTCTCACCTACAAGTACCAGCCTGTAGAGCTGCCTTGAGAAAAAAAGGCTGTATCATACCAAGACGCAGTGTGATGCATAGCTTCTCTTGTGTTCCTGCTGGGGCAATGTCACCCCTCAGGCTCATGTTAAATTTCACAGTCCGGCTCTATAGCTTGCAATTCTCTTTCACAAAAATGCGATGCATTGCACTGAGCAACCCAAATATCACATGCATTTTAACAAGGCACCGGGAGATAATCCAACTTGCAATGAAAGGTCTGATCCTGATTCTCTCACTCATGCAGACCTTCATTATTAATGCATACACCCTGCTGCCATGTATAGGATTAGCACCGTCAGCTGAAGGAATGTGCCTCTGGCTGTGCTGAGCTTCTGTTATTATCATCATATCTTCAATTTTCTTGTATGTAGCATGGCTGGAGCAGGCCAGCTGCTATAAATCAGTGTAACTTTATGAAAGCAAAGAGCAACACCAGATTACACTACCTGAGGATTTGCCCTGAGATCTGCAGGATAAACTGAAAAATGCTGTCTTGCTTTTATTATAGATGGACAAAAAAAGGTAACTGTCATTTAACAGAAAAGGGAAAAAGGTTTGTTCCTTGAACAGAATATCTTTCTTGTTTCTCTTTTACTACGCATGCTAGAAGGGGCTGTATCAAGATGAACATCTGACCCCTGTTTTGAACTAAGTTGTCACTTCTAATATATGTATATGGAAGCAGAAATGAATGTGGATTTGCTAAGACCTGGCAGAAAATTATAGGACAGTTTTTTTCCTTTCTGTTCAAGAGGAGATCCTTTATAACATCTAGCCCTGGAAACTTTCACTCATACTGTCAGCATTCCCGTTTGCTTCAATAGCCGCATTCTTGTGAGCAAGGACAACTCCACTGGTTCAGAGCATGCAGGAACCTTAGGTTCAGCCTCCCTCAGATATGAAGTATTTTATTGCCTTTTGCTAGGCAACGTTTCTGCTGCAGTTGTTTTACCAGGTAGACATATAAAGTATATGGTCAACATTTGCAAAAAAAACCTTGGTTGTTGCCTTTTTTTCCCCCTCTTGTCCTTAAAGAGGCTTTTGCAGCCTCAGAAAAGCTCTATGATTTCTCAGCATGCTGGCCTGATGGCAAAATTATAATGTTTAACCCCAAACATAATTCATGTTTCTTTCCACAGAGAAAAAACAATTGATTCCAGGAAATGGCTGCAAGCTCGCCGATGTTTTTTGCAATTCACTACAGCTGGTAGCTTTACCATCTCATTACTTTTTGTGATTAATCTTTTAGGTAGGGTCCATTCCAGACCATTTAAAAACTTTGAAATTTTCATGTGTTGTTTCCTTTTAATCTTCCAGCAGGGAACCACATATTTCATGATAGCATCTGTGCTGTTCATGATCCCATCTGTACTCTTTTTCCTGCCAGAAGCCAGAATTTACTGAAAGGAGCTGAATTCTATAAACTTTTGTCTCAGAATGATACAAGACTAGATACCAGATCTTGTTATGTATTGGAGCAGTAAAATAATCAGTGTCTTTTACTTAGAAACAAAAATTACTGACAAGCACAATTATTTTGAGGTTCAGTGTCAATCCAAAGGTATCCTACCTGGATGTCAATGGGTTGCCTACAGATTTTATCAGGATGAGCAGCTTTGAAGTCAGAAAGCTTCTCCATGTCCTTAGATCTTGCTTTATCAGGCTTCTGGAACCACTCGGTCCATTCTACATCTGGAGACAAGTGCAAACAAGAAAAGTAATTTGAAAGTCAAGCTCAATTAACGCAGCAAAAATGCGTGAAGCATAATATGATCTCAGATATCATTCACAAGTTTCTTCACTGATGAGCTGATTCCTGCCTCTTCCTGCCAGTCTGACAGCCACTTTTAATGATGCTGTGAAGTGTAACCAGCCAAGGAAGAGCAGAGTTATTAAAAGCTACATAATTGGAGTATGCAGTATAAGCATTATTAATAGGTATGGATTTTGGATCTGTGTCCTCCTTAGCTGCCTTTTCTGATCTTCAGATCAAGTTATGACCAGTTACTGTATGTTGTCTGAAACATGGACATGATGACTATGCAGTCAAAAGAAGTAAGAGGTTATGTGTGATCTCTTAGATCATAAGAGACGTAATTTCATACTCAGTGCAGCAAAGGAAAAAGGATGCTAGTTATTCATACAGTCCTGGAGACAGCTGGGGAAAGAATCTGTGCATGTTCTTGACTTAGGTTAGTGGTGGCATAAACAGCAGCTAGCAAATCCACTCTTCCCAAATGGAAAAATATTGCTATAAGAAAAGGACAATCCACCCCTTTTCTCAACTGTCTACCACTGAGTTAAAAGGCACACAGACCTCTTACCTTGAACCCACTCACTAGTTGAAGAGACGTTAAAATGTTCTCCATTCTCAGCTTTGAATAGCTTGAATACTTTGGCCACAGCTGACCCTTTGTGACCTGTAAAAAATAAACATTGGTAAAATCACTGAATGCAATCGATAACAGTCAGAACTGAAAAGGTTATGGTCCACGTGTGTGTTTGCATATTTCGGCTCCGTTATCCAGAATAAACCCTGCACAGCTTCCAGAAAAATTTACTGATCTTGGAATGAGGCTTTGGACACTTTTATAACTGCTTGGATAAGCAGAAGGAAAAATCTTCAAAAATCGAGAGAGGATAAAAAAATTTATTTGTAATATATTGCTATTTTTATTTGATGTTGTAGCAATCCATGTTGTTAGCTGCTCTTGAAAATGTTATAAAAAGGCACAGCCTCAAAACTCTTCAGCTTGCAAGAATATGGTTTTGCAGGAGTATTTGAGGTTACCAATACAGGATACACTAATTAAATTTTCAGCTGGTGTGAACTGGGTTTGTTCCATAGCTTTGTGTCAAAGAGAGGCAGAGTCCAAGCTCCAAGAGTTACATAGATTTACAGGATCTCACCTTTTATCTCAGGGTTTGGATAACCTAGGTTATACCCCACTCAGCTGCTTCAGCTGCATTAATAGAAGGATTTAATATCTGCAGAGAGCAGTCAACTGAATATGTCCAACCATCAATTTGCTCACAGCTTCAAGGTAATGCAGTGTCGAGTGAAAACACCATTGACCAAATTAATTCTAATAACTTCCAGAGATAATGTCAAGCCAGCAGTTTTTTGCTTGAATTACCTTGATATTCAATATGATCTTCAACAGAAGAGGAGGGATTTCCTTTAATGGTAATAAAACTCCATGGGTGCCTAAAAATGAAAATGAGAAAGGATCAAGTTATGTCATGTATGAGGCGCATATTTTTTTATAGCACAATGTTTTTACATTTCTCAGTGGCGTCATATTCAAAAC
Organism: Scolopax mira; assembly: GCA_004320125.1. Classification (NCBI taxonomy): domain Eukaryota; kingdom Metazoa; phylum Chordata; class Aves; order Charadriiformes; family Scolopacidae; genus Scolopax; species Scolopax mira. Next base: position 164,452 of record BJBW01000930.1, read on the forward strand.
AGTCTGCTCTTAATGTGATAGGCAGCTTAGTTAATTTTAAAAATATCTTAACAGTATATTTCTTCAGTAAATATATCAAAAGAGAAGGAAGTTCGAAGACAAATCCCTGCTTAATACACTCCTATAGGGAGCGTGTTTCTTTTTTAAATGAGTGTTTAAAGAGTCTGTGTATGACAGACCCAAGGGGCATTGGCAATTCCTTGGGGAGCCTGAAAATCTTTCTTTTCAGAATACGAAAAGAAGCCACTTCTTCTTAAATACATTTAGCTCCTGCTGAAACCTGGGATATCACAATTGTCTTTGCAATGACCCATGAGAATTTCCAATAGACAGACTGGCTGGCGAAGGGCAGTAAAAATTACCTGGATAGTCTCTGGATATCTAGTTTCCTCATTTTGAACATTGAACGGGGATAAAATTTTATGAGTCTGAATTGTCTGTTCAAATCTGACCCTATGTCAGAATTAAGTTCATTATCGCCTGATGGCTATTGGTTGGGTAGGGTCTATAGCTATCAGCAACACTGGAGAATGACCACATGGATGAGTAAGCAATGGAGATGGAGACTAAAGACTTCCAGCCTTGGAGGTGAACCCAATTAGTTGGGGTCAGGAGGGAGTTTTATCTTTGAAAAAGAAGTGCAGGTATATCTGCTCTTAATGACTAACAGAATAATAAATAAGCTTTTAGGGTTGTAGGGATACTTTCACCCTTACCGTGAACTTAGCAAACAGTCCCACAGATTAAATCATGTCTCTATAGGTATAAATACCCAGGGATTTCAACTGCATCAAGATTCACCCTGGAATCACCCTGACCTTGCAGGTCACCTTACATTTACCATCAAGCGAAGTTATAAGCTACTCTGGGACTTCAGAAGAAAACATGTACAGACATTGACAGATGTCAATGACAGATGACCACTAAAACACACACAAAATGCACTGTCATGAACTGGGCTTTGCTGAGATTCACAGCCCTGGGCTTTGGGGTTGGTGGAATCAGGCTCTGGGGAGCACCAATGCCCCACATGCCGTGCCGAGGTCCCACGCACTTCTTGGACATGGCTCTTCAAGGGGAGGTTGTCCCTGTGGAATGTCCTCGGCCACAGCACAGGACAGACTCAGCAGGAGCTGCCAACACAACTGCCTCAGGAGCCTGCCAGCGAGCCAGATGCTCCTACTGGAAAACTGGCCTGTGCGCCAAGTGCCAAAGGCACTGCTGAGCTGTGATCTCCATCCAGGGGGAGAAGGGAGATGGGGACAGGAAGGACACGTTATCACTCAGCAGGCAAGATACTTTTTTTTATTTTATTTTATTATTAGTAGTATTATTATTATTTTGCTCATTAAACTTGAAACAAATGACAAAAACCATGATGTCCCCAAAATAATCTGGAAAATATTCTAAAGAATAAGATAGTTAGTTCTGCAATTCAAGGTTTGGCCCGATTTCATAAGTTAAAATACTTGTTTCTCCCAGTTATTTTATCACTAAAAATAATTTTAAAGTCATTCAACCCTGACACATAAGGACACATGCAATCTCTTTGGGCTATTTGAAATGAAAGGACCAGAAAATCTAGAGCCAAACCAGTGATATTTGGGTGGGATTCCAAAGAGAACAACTGTGTCACCAAGCGCTGAAAGGCTTTCTTTTTTAATTTATTAGTAAAGGGGGGGAAGCTCATGCTTAAAAGAGAAAACTCGCTTTTCAAAAGGACAGTAGAGGAGGAATACAAGATTTTCCTTTCATTCCTAATGTTCTGGACTTAGAAAATAGGCAACAGAAAGAGATGCCAGGAAGACAGAAACATTTTTGGTTAAATCAGCTTGATTATTGGCCAGCAAGGGGGAGTTGCACAACTTTACAATCTGGCTGAATATGGAGCAACTGGAGTTAGATGGGAATTTGTCCGTATAACCCCCACCACACCCCAGTCAGAAAACAACCCAGTCTATGTCTGAGTAGCCTGACGCAAGTGGCACCCCACAAAATAGGAAATAAAAATTTCCTAGGCCAAATTACTACCTGGGGCTTACTCTGTGATTTTTTTTAGTGGTACCATGGTCAGCCCCAGCCACCAGCAGGCTGCTGAGAAGATCTGACAGCCAGTCTTCCACAGGACTTGTCAAAAAGCCCTGGGTGCCAGGCAGGGAGTAGTGAGAGCATGTACACAGGCATGCTAGAAAGAAAAATCCATCCACTCTTCTCTTTCAGAGCCTGTGTGCGTGTGTTGTTGAAGTATGTGCTATGTGTTGACGTATGTGTGCGTGAGTGTGCAATATTCTCATGCTGAACTTTGGTTTTTTTTAAGATCTTCCATCTTTTTTTAAGATCTTCCAAAAATTTCTTCCAAAAACACCTGTCAGGTATATACATCCTTATCCCTAGTTCCAGATGTGTCTGAAACATAAACCAGTATGTCTAAATCTTGCTACACTAAAGTGAAGTTCAATTTGTGTAAGGAGAAAAGCTTGGACACATCTGACAATGTCACCTGTCTTCCACTTTGCCATCTAACTGCCTTTGTAAATTTGGATCCAGCTGCCATCCAGACAATGGTTTTATTTGAAAGCTGATGAATTGAAACACTGAGAACACTCCTGAAAATACAATATTTTGAGTAATGAACTAAGATGCAGATATTTTTCCCCCTGCCAGTGCGCAGGTGGGAGAAAATATTTACCAACTCCTACCACATTATGGTACCCACAGCGTTATTTATAGAAGGAAATACTGTGGCATTTCAGATAGCAGCATGGCAAGGATTAGCTTTTTGACTGCAAACAATAGCAATGTTGAAAGTTACACTTCCATGGATGAACTTCTATGGTATTTCCATTATAAACATTTATGGCAAAGAAGTGAGAAAGTAGCATTAAAACACCACATCAGCCTAAAAACATCAAGTGCAATTTACTTTTATAAACATATGCAAAAGCCATCAATTTCTTTCTGTTGCACAATTGGAAGAAAAAAAAAGGTTGATGTCCAAAAAAATCTTTCTCTGTTTCCCTAATTTCAGTTTTTGAGAAAATACCCAGCAGGCTACTAGGTTTTAATATGGGTTGTGGGTGTTTGAGAGCAAGCATTGCACTGATGGAGATATCTTGGTTTTGGAGACTATTTCTGCAACCTTGGTTGGTTCTTTGAAATGCATTACCTAACACACAGGAGTCCCTGTCATGTCTGACACAACCTCTTCATCAGCCACCCCAGATCTTACTCCCTCTGCACATGCCCAGCTGACACTTGTCTGTTCCCACAGACCACGGTATTGAATCCCTTCTCCCTGCAAAGGCAGATTTTTTATTTTTTTTCATGTTCTGCAGGGACTCTCTTAGTGCCTCTTAAAAAAAAAAAAAAGCCTACATCAATTCGGATAAACACAAAAAATATAATGGCTACGCTTGGGTAAATAGCAAATATTCTCAACAGCGTGTGTGCCAAAATAGACACTGTATTGGCCACAGAATTATTTACAGTCCACAGCATAAATTACTGCATGCTAGATTTCTGTGCTGCACGCGTCCCCAAATATGTATTGGACAAGCTGAAGAATATGTTGTATGTATATCTATATTTATTTAGTCAGGGTTACATGGCTATTATTCTACCCTCCTTAATGTTCAGCCCATACAATTCACTGTGTGTGTATAGAAATGTTTCTTAAATCTTTAGGGGATGGCTTGAAAATAAACTGTAATAAGTAACTTACGGGAACAATATCTTGGAAAAACATCTTTTTTAATGTGAATCATACGTTATTCCTCAATCTGCTAATAAAAATCCCCAAAATAGACTTTGAATGCATCTTAAAGTATCTAATTAACTGCTAAGACTTCACATTCAGAAGTTTACCTCTTTTTTTTTTCTCTTTTTTTTTCCGTGTGAAAGAACTTTGTGCCTTTGAGAGAGTGGAATTATTTGGACATCTCAGGAGCATAATAAAGCCTCTGTGCTGGGAGAACTGGCAGGACTGGCACATACCTAAACCCAAGGTGGAGGAAATGCTTGCTGCCCAGCTTGGTCATTGCTTTCCTGGCTGAGTCGTCCAAATTTCTAGATCCTTCATCATTCACTGCAACTGACAGGATCATGCCATTCGCAACTCTGCCCAAATACTGGGCAAGACGAATGCTTTCCTCTTTTGCTCTGTAGGTATCAAATCTAAGGAGACAAAACCACCCAAAAATATTTACTTCAGTGAACATTGCAGCTTTATGTTCTGAAAAGCAAATGCTTTAAAGAAATAACTATTTTGTATTGTTTACAATAATGTTATTATACCATTGCAAAAATAGTTGTCTAACAGGGTATGTTAGGGGTTTCTGTTAAGCTGAATTGATTAAATTCTAGTTGACAGAACAGTGAGGTAGTAGCACTACTCAACTCTGGTTTTGGAGATTACACTGATCTAGAAAGTGTTGTATATACATGCAATAACACCCATTTGAACAAGATGCTAATATGTGTGTTTCTGAGCTTGCTGAGGTGCTGTCCCCAACCTGTTCCCAAAGATCCTCCCCTCTAGACAGTTGAAAAGTCACTCACCGATCTGAATGGACAACTGCCCCCGTCTTTGGGTCAATAACATGGACAATGATACCCCGATGGCCCCAGCTCCTTTCAAAGTAGTATCCACCTTCTTCCATGCCACCAGGATGAAGCGTTTTGTTTAAGAAAGTCCAGGACAGCTTTTTCTTTCCGTGGATCTCAAGAGTGCCACCCTTGCTTACTCCTAGATACTTCCGCCCAAAGTAGGGATTTGGCTGGCTGCCGTCATCCGCTCTGCAGCAGGAAGAGAGAAAGAGAACCAGTTTTGGGTTAGTATCTGCCTGAGCATCTCCTATTGTTCTGTATGGCCCAAGGAGAGAAGTGTCATGATTTGCAATGTATTTCTTCCAACTACTCCAAGAATCAGCAACTGCTCACATTGTACAGAAAATAAATTGTTTTAAATAATACTAGCAACTGCTGGAGACCAGCAGCAGTCTGGAACTCAGGTTATATATGTTATATTCATTATATCCAGGCCAGAAGAGGCCTGAAGCCCAGACTGAATGTGCTTGTGTTTTCAAATTCTGGAGGAGGTTAGGACCCTAGCCAGGAGCTAGGAGATCTAGTGGTTGTTAAATATGAGTTTGGCGTCCTTGAAAATCTAAGAGATCCTGCAGCAATCTACAAGACATATGTGTATTATCCTTTGGCTCATCGTTTTCATGGAGGAAGAAAGGATGTTTAGGGAGAATTTTCAGTATAAAGTAACTCTTTAGGCTTTAAGCCTATTCTGGAAAATCAGTTTGAGTGGTTGCAAGGTGCATGCTGATTTTCTGGCATGCCCAAATATCCCAATGTCCATCTCCCAGTAGTATTTGTAACCAGAACCAAAATTACATCCATTTTTTACAGGGCATCTAAATTGTTTAAGAAGCTACTGAACTTTCCACGGAGAACTGATAATAAATATATCTGCGAAAATATAATTTTAAGGAACATTTTGTTCCCAGTTGTGGAAGAGAGGTCTTAGGAAGTTCAAAGATAATATTTTATCATGCATACGTACCGCCCATACAAGATGATAACCACATTGCTTTGGTAAGGGCACATCTCGCTGCCGATGTGTAACTCTCCATCATTTTCAATGAGTATGTGTCTAGTGCGTAAAATGATAGGCTGCTCGTCGTCTTTAATGACCAGTTTTCCTAAGTAGAAAAGGTTATGATGTTTGCTTTAACATACGGCAGCTCATCAGTAGTTGTGATACCGTTGTGCCAAACCCAGTGCTGGGATCTAATCTCCATTTTGGAAAAAAAATCTTCCCATCCTCCCCAAAGCAGGTCTCAATACAAATCCTGAAGACATTGCATGGTTTTCATTCAGCCCAATTCTTGAAGAATGCAACTAAGATTTGCGGGAAAGAGGACTCATTCAAAACTGAGACAGAAATTCAGAGTTAAGATGAATAAAAGCTCTTCATGCTAACAGTCACCAGCAACACTATGACTCTGTACTTAGAGACAAAGAGGCTTATATGTATCTGCCCTGTCCTGAGACCCCAAGAACACAACAATTGCAGTATGATGTTATCGGGACAACGATTTAGTAAAAAAATGTTTTTGAAGCAAATCACAGAACTAGAACTAATGAGTCTGCTAAGGTACTTTTGTAAATTCTCCAGAAAGGACAGCAAATAGGTTTATTATAATAGCTGAGGGACTGATAGCATCTCAGCTACCACCCACTCTTGCACCGAATTAAAGCTGGGTTTATCCAGTAGCCACCCAGTTCCCAGCAAGAAGCAGGAAGCTCTCCCACTGTGAGACAGAGTGATTTAACTAGCCACAGTGGAAAGCACACTTCAGCCAGCCTTGCCACCAGCAGGGTTTACCTCCGTCAGTGATGTGAATGGAGTGAACAGTCGCAGAAGAAGAGAGAAGGAGCTTCCTGCCATTACTGATTTCAATATGGTTTTCTTCGTTGTGACCTGGGTTCCACATTTCTAGCTCAGGATCCTTATCAGGACACATCACAGCTGCTTCTGCTGGATAGAAATGGAGAGCGAAGGCAATTATTGTTTGTTCAGTGCAAGACAGAAAGCTCCATATCTGGGCATCTTTACAGTATCATTCTCAGTACCCCCCTTTGGTGACTCACTGGAACATAATGATACCTCACTGCAGCACAGTACCTGTGGGTCATGACCAAAAGAAAACAAACAACAGCTTAAGCTGTATGGGTTTCTTTTTTTCTGGAAGCATGGAAAAACCCACTACCCAATGCAAAGGATCCTCGCAACGGATGCAGTTTCCAGAAAATGACCAAGAAAAGGCTGTAACTGAACCCTTCCTGCAGCAACATTCAGCTCTGCTCATACCATACAAAGCCATTCACAAGCCCAGGGAAGACATTGGAGAAAGGATAAAACTACCTTCAAAAATGCTCCCTTCAAAAAAAGGTTAATGGAAAGATCTTAAAATATGTTTGCAGACCGTGCTTTCAATGGAAATGGAAAGTAAAAATGCTCAAACTAACATGAAAACACCAAGCACCAAGGAATTTCCAGTCTACCCAGTAACAAAGAGCACTAGGAAGCTCACGAGGGAGAGTCTGGGTTTGTGAGCTTTGTCAGGCAGAAGCTATAAGGATTCGTTCATTTTGGCTTCACACATCACCAGTCTCCACACACAAATTTGATTACAGGCTGTCATGACGTGTTAGTCTAAACGGCTCTCATACCAAATCCAAGAGTCTCATGTTGTAAGTATTTACTTAAGATAAAATATTTCCCTGATATAATCTCACTCAATATCATGAGCCTCACATCTTACTCTAATCAACAGAACTGCGAGTGCGAGACTCCCATGTGTGATGCATACTTTCTGAGGGTAGAAACCTTTCTAATCCTAGGAAGCTGAGGTCAGTGGGAGTTTGAACAATGAGCCCTTTGCCATCAGAAAGGGTTGGGAGTTATCAGCAGCTCTCCAATTTGTATCCCCTAAAACAAAAACAGCATCAGAAAAACTGTAGGATCCACAAATCAATAATAGACATGGGATAAACACCTTGACTTCAGCAGGTTTATGTTTCTGACACTTGCTATAGTAAAGCTGGGTGGGTTTTGCCCCCCAGATACTAATGCATTCAGTTAGTGGAAAGAACAACGATGCAAAGAAACGTGTCCTGGTGTTGGTGTAGCTGACAGCGAGCTGGTGTGTGCTGCCACTGGGGAACCTGAGGGATGGCTGCAATTCCACAGCAACAGACACAAACCCATTCAGTTTTCTCTCAGATTCCTCTACCAGTTTCACGTCTTAAGAAAACAATAGAATTGAATCGGCCACTGCCTTAAAATCTCCAAAGACACGTTAAATACCAGCTAGTCAAGGGACATTTCATGTGGGCACCATAAGCCTTGGCTTTCTGCAAACTTTTCCATATACATGAAATGATCAAATCAGACAGGACTAATAATCTACCAGGTAACAAGTCAAATACTGATAACATCCAGGGCATGATTTTGATACCACTTGCACCAGCTGGAAACTGAAAGTATAGTTAGGTCAGAGGCACCTTTTCTGATTTACGGTAATTGAGAAAAATAAGGAGGAGTTTCTTCCTTCTTATTCCTACCAGAAGGGTTCCTACCAGAAGGCACACAGAATTAATAAGATTTGGAAAAGATAAATATTTCAGGCAGGAAATGGGACTTGCATTTTAAGTAGATGTTTAAATACACACACTATAATACACACTGGCAACAAATTTTAAAAAATGAGCTGTTATTCCTATGGGAATAAGGATAATAGAAACATTTGCTCATAATGAGAAGCTTAATAAAACCAAAAATAATCGATTCAAATGTAAAGGTATAATTTATCAACTAGATTAGGTGGACAGGATAAAAGCTTGTTAATTTTTCTATTTACTTGGCTACGCTAGTGTCCAAAAAAGCTTCCTGCAGTCTCAAAAGACAACTTGTGCCCCCAAAATTCATTATTTTGAAACAGAGAGGTAGACCATGAAGCCTAAGGTGAAATCAAGATGAATTCACGTTGATGGTTGGGATGACAATCAGCAAAAGACAATACAAAGGACCCAAATTCCCAGTTTCATTAACCAATTCGTACCAGAGAGCAGGAGCCATGCACAGCACCCGCATCCACTGCGCAGGTGGGAGGTCTGAGCATCTTCTGCCAGCTGGTCCAGCTACCTTGCCAGCTTGGATTATTACTCTCATTGTCATTTTTTAAATAAGAGTGCAACTTCTACCTAGCACAAGGAATTAACTGAATGTTTTGCTTCTTGACCAAACGGGCCTGAGCACAGCAATGAGAGGTTGCTTCATGCAGCTGCAGCATTTGGGGTAAGACATATGGTTTCCTTGCTTTAAACAAATACAAACCCTCAAATTAGCTCTATTTAGAATATGTATATCCAGCATTCCTTTTCCTCTTTCCCTAACTGCTTAGGAAAAGGTCTACTTGGAAGAGTCAAAACCCAAAGATCAGGGATGTCCCACCCCAGAGCTTGCTGTTCTCTACATCTGGGTTTGGGCAATGCAACAAAATGCTTGGCTTCACCTCCTGCAGCCTCAGCTACGAAGACCCGAGATTTCCTTTGTTATTTCTTTGTCGCAGTTTGTTGGATCTGGGTTTGTTTTAAGATTGAGTGGCAGAGCCTGAGGGATTCCTGAGGGTGCTTTCACCTGCTTAGAAATTTCAGCCTTTGCCTTTCCGGCTGCCCTCTATTGGGAGTATTGGTACAACAGAAAACTGCTTTTCTCCTGAGTTTTTACACTCTGTCCTTGACTCTTAGGCAAAGAAGAGTGAAAAGTTGGTCAGTCTAAGCCAGCAATGTCTTTATTTAGAAATAGTGTTACAAATAGTGCCTTTTTTCTCCACTGAAGGAAAACTTACCTGTGCTTACAGAAGAGATTACAAACAGAAGGAAAATGAAGTTTTTGACTAGATACTTGCAGGTAGGTAGAGCCATTCTTCAGGATTTTTAATTCTCTAGATGGACACCTGTGAAGAAAGAATATTAAGCAGATGTCAATTTATTTTTTTTTCCCAGTTCATGCAAAAACCATTCACTGCACAAAAAAAGGTTATATCCAGCTCTATGGCAGCCCACATCCACTCCCATTCAGCTCCATGGCTGAGAACATCTTCACACTTCTTTGGGACCAACCCGAACAGAGCAAGAAACCAAGGGTAGCTCCTCACCCTTTGTTTGGTTTAGGATAAACCCACTTGGGAATCCAAATAGACACTTAGAAAGCAACCACCAGATGTAACCAAAAACGCCTTAGGAATGCAGTATAAACACATCCAGTGTCAAGGCTCTCTAGAGCTGAATATTCACATGTGCAAAAAAGTAATGAAACACAACAGAGAAGGCGTTTGCAGAGTGACAAATTTTCATGAAGTAACCTTTCAATGGCACCTCTCTTTCCTCGTACTACCCACACATTTCCAGCAATGGTATTTTGTGCACCCCCAAGATAAAACCGTACTCACACTTCCAGTCTGAAGCACGCAGTTTCTTAGATTTCAGATCCAAGAAAACATTGTCTATTTAATGCGCCAGCCCAGAATTTTCTTGCAAAACCAAAAGCTGCTTTTGAAACCAGGCTACCTAAGGTTGTTTTCGTTTCCTCAGTAGCCAACCCCCAGCAAAAACAAACAAGCAGTGTCATGAAAGTCAAAGAATTAATGTTAATCTCTGCAGTGATTGATTCTGCAGCTCTGCCTGGTGCTCATGACCATTTATTGACACGCAAATTCACACTGAGGCAAGGACACCCACTTCGATAGGTGTCAATGCTCCGTATTCATAAGGCAGTGTTTAAAATTCACATGTCGTGCTTGGAGCCATTAGGTTTTATTATGTAAGCCAGTATCTGAGGAATATCGAAGACATTTATTTGTAGCTGTCATGTCACATCACAATGATGAAACAGGGTAAACATATGCATCAAGCAGCTTAGTTAGACGCCAAAAAAAACCCGCAACTGAAAAAAAACTCCAGGGTGCCCCAATTTCTTTAGGGCAAAACCCACATTTTATTTTTCATGTCATTTGCTAATATAAACCAAACAGAAAACATGAGAAAAAGATATGCTAGAAGCCAGGATTTTAGTCTGGAGCAAATTTAACAGCGTATGTATGCAAAACACATGTCTGTACTGTTCATAAAGGTGATATAGCTCAAAATGCAATGATATGTTCAAACCACATGTAATCCAATGATTGTATTAAAAATAGCATTAGAACCATATTTGCCAGGAAACATTCCAGCAGGAAAATGTTTGCTTGTTTTGGTATAGTGTATTTGACAGCCTCGAGTTCTGGAAACAACAGACTCGGGGCTCAGTACAGTCTATCAGGTGCTGAAATGCTGTTACAGAACAGCAGAGAAGAGGAATGCACTTAGTAATGCTATAACTTCGAATGCTATACATTAGCAGACAGCAACACAGTCACCATGGAATTTGTGCCAGAACCAGGCTGCACGTGCCTGACATTTTAACAGCATCAACCATCAATGTTCGATAAGCCAGAGCTCTATTAAATGAACATTATTAGAGGTATGCCCAAAGTGCAGCAGTCACCATTAAAATGTCAAGATTTATTAGAGATTATTACACAGTCTAATCTGCAAACCCCATCACTAGATTCTTGCTTTAACGATGGAGGAAAAACTAAAGGAATGGTAATACCTCAGGATGGTCATTACAGATAAGCAGTGGTTCTGATAGTGTGGACACAGCTGTATGTTAGTGTTGGATAAAGCCAGGTTCCAACTGGTAAGGTACTGGTCATTAAATACAGTCAGATGATTTAAGAGTTCAAAGAAGTAACAAGAAGAGACTGAGTTTGTGACGGTGATAGCAGGCATTTGCTCTCCTGTTGCTTTATAGGTAGCAAAGAAATGTCTTTGTTCTGGCCCATTAAAAACTCAGAGGAGTATCTCTGCTCCATCCTGCTCATGACCTAGTTTCTGACAGTAACCTGTAGCAAACTGGGAGGAAATTAATGTAAGAAATTTCACAGCCTTTGCTTTCTTTAAAGCCAAGAACTGCACGGTACTTACCGTCAGGCTGTGCAAAATGGCTTCTGCTATTACATCCCTGGTTGCTCACCGGGGACTGCATCCCTGATTACATCCATCTTCAGCAGCAGAGATCAAAACAAGCAATCAGACACTGGAAAGTCAGGTCATTTTTGGAGGCGTCAGCTGTGTGCCAGGCTCCAGTGTTTTTGTAGTGTCTGACCTGCCACAGTCCAAAGAATATCCTGCTTATTTTGTGACTGAGGTAGGGTGTTTGGTTCAGCTCGCGGCAAGCCCGAGTTCATTGCAGTGTTAGTATTAACTGGCACTCGGGTTGGAAAGGCTGAGAGCTGAGAGGGCCAAGAGGATCCGACTCCTCTGATTCAGCTCTGACTAACACACTGCCGGAAAAATGCTGCTCGGAGGATAATCTCAGGAATTTTCCTTCAAAGGCTCTCAATTAAGCATCTTTCCCAAATATTAGACACAAACAGTAACATTTTTGATTTTGCTGATAAGGTGACGAAGAGATACTGTCTCTTTTCATTACTGTCTCCTGCTGGAGAAGATTCAGAAGACTCAGAAGAGCAGTTGTCTCCTGCCAGCTAGCCATGTCATTAGCTCAGGGCTCAGCCACGTGGGGATAGAGCAATACACCACATCTCACTTGAACCGGCGCCACGTGGCTGAGTTCAGCTCTGATGTAACCAGCAATATCAACAAATCTCCCTGCAGATTCAGGCACTCCGAGAGCGCAAGGGCCATAGGAGTGTCTTCCTAAGTCTATCATCTCCAACATTTCTCAAATACCATCTGTGATTCCTCTCTTGGGTGAGAAAAGCTTTTTCATCTAGCCATTAAAAGCTGCCTGGCGATAGCAAGTGGGACTCATATCCCTGGATCTGGCAAGACAGACTTTCTGAAATGATTCCCAGCTGCTGGACCTTTCCAAAAAGTGAACAATAGCAGCAGACAATGCTAAAAGTAGATGCAGGAAGCCATTAGTCCTCAGCTGGCTGCTACTGCAGGTGTCAGCAGCGATACAGTACTAGAAAGCACACTGCGTGGACAGGAATCCCGATCCACTGCCTTTCCTGCAGTTTTAACACTGTAGGAAACACAGGGCAGACAATCCCAAGACCAAAACAGCAAAGAAATGCTCTGAGTACACTGGATCATCACAGACATCATGGCGGGGTCACACAGACACCCTGAATCCCCGGGGGAAAGAGTAGAGCTCTCCAGAACAGGCACACCAGGTTCTGACCTTGACATGCCACCTTGCAGAACTCTTGGCCAACCGCTCAAGACCAGGATCAAAATTTTAAAACAATTAACTCATGATATTTGGTATCTTGGAATGCTTTTTATGACCAGCTTGACACACTTTGGAGGATGTACCTTCAACATCTGCTGAAGATGAGAATCCTTTCTGGTATGTCAAGCAGGTCATAACAGGAGCATCGACCATCCATTACAAACATGGCAAGGATGGGAGAAAAGCAGCAGCTGCCTGATGTCCCTTGAAAAAGATGTCAAACAGGAGCAAGAAACCTGATGGCTACTCCTACTGCTACTGCCCACAAGAGAGACCACAAACCTGCATGGGGGCAAAACAAGGATCCAGAGCCATCCCCAGAGAAGAGCAGGTAAAGCTTATATGGAAAAGATGCCTTTTAGCCTGGCAGAGAGTGAACTCTCAACAGACACCCATTTTTACTTGAGATGACCTGTGAGTAAAACCTGTGTTCTCCAGAGACCCTCTCTGCCAGATGAGATGCTCCAGGAGACCCCGCTGGGTCTATGCCAGGTTGTGGTGCACCCTTGTGTTGCAGGTACCCCAACCAGCACTGCCAGAGCTGACGCTGAGGTTTTACTGGTTTGATGGCTGAGTCTGAAGCCTTGCTGCACATTTCTTCATTCATATGCAAAGAAGCCAACATCAATTGGGAAGCTGAATCCTGAGAGAGGGAGGAGCTGTTTAATTAGCACCTCTGCTGCATTCTTGCTGACATAGCACGGCACTGACTGTCCTCTTGCCCCAGTTGGGGAATTTTACATTTTAGCCCCAGCTGGGAAGATGGATTTGAGGAGGACACTTGCCTCTCTGACCCGAAGCTCTTGCTGCAGTGACATTCGTATGCAGGGGGAGCCTTTGCACATCCCGCCACAAGCACTGGATCACGAGTCACAGCTGAAGCCTTCAGAGGGCCTTACAAATAAACAAATGCATTTCTAGGGATGGTTAATGAAAATGCTTTCCCAGTCCCAGTGCATGACAGCAGTGTAGCTGCCCCTGCTCTTCAGCTTGATCTTATGCTTGCCACCCAGCCATTAGCTGCTCTTTTTCACTGGTAAGTAGAGGGGGATACATCTCAGAGACAGACTTTACTTCTCAATGAAGTCAGTACTGGGGTCAAAAGCAGCCCTCTGACTTTTTATCCAGCAAACTTTCATTTCTTATATATTTATCTAATATCTTTCCCTACAAGGAAGGAGGTCCTGCTCAGGTATTCTGCATATAAACATCACTGCAAATTCCTTGATTCCCGATGTTCATAAAAACAGAGGAAATTTTTACAATTAATAAATTAAAGGAAACTAAAGTGTTTTCAAATTTGTTACATTATTGGCAACGCATTTTGAGATAGAAAGAAACGGGAACAAAAGAGTTATTTTAAAGCTATGCGTTTTTTTTTTTTTCAGATTTAACTTTTTTTTGTAGAGCCTTACGGATCTTGGAAAGGAAAGGAAGCAATTTTTGGCTCAGCTAAAACAAAATCATTTGCACTTCACTCCACCCATCCCAGGCTGCCCAGTTTCACATGCTTTTGAAGTGCTCCGCATTTCACTGAGTTAAACCCTCATCCACCGCATGAAGTTTTCGAAGCATCAAAGTGGTGGGAAGCTGAACCCCCTTTTCGGAGGTTGAGGGGTGCACTGGTTTTGCTGTGCCTGCTGACAGCAGCTTGGTGCACAGCCAAGACCACGCTTCCAGGGACTGCCAGAGCTACTGTGTTCCCACTGCAGAAATGCTCCGGGGATTAACCAGGAGAGCCGTACGTCCTGAATGCATTAGATGTACGGAACATGCCTGGATGGAATGCAGGTCCATGTGGGTGCACATAGTCCATGTGGCCTCCAGCATGCAAGTGGAGATCCTCCTGCTCAGGAAATCCCCAGGGAGGAGTACGACAGCTTCCCACAAACCCAACGCCCACGCGACACTTACCCCTGCAGCTTCACACACACAGACCTGTGGTACACGCCAAATTAGTGGTAGCCTTTGAAAACATAGTCCTGAATGTCCCCAGGGGTCCGTGGAGGAGCTGTACCCTCTGCAGAGCGTCCCTGGTTTTGAAGCCTTTTTTCCCCTCCCAAGGTAAGGAAAGCGTGTGCAGTGGCTGAAGAGGATCACAGCATCCTGAATCCTCTTGAAACTGTTGCTTTTAACTACCCAAATAGCTGCATCAGGATGTAAATATTTTTCTTTTTGCTTTTGTGGTACTTTACTGTTTGCATCTGGCTTGCCACGGCTCCATGCCTTCCTCTCCAGGACATTTGCCATTTGCTCTCCTTCTGGGGCGGGAGGAGAAATAGAGATTTTTCAGAGGTTTAGGCACATTCCTCTCCTTCCTTCACTAGGCTCTTCCTTTGCCAGTTGTTTAGTCTCAGCCTGGGGTTAGAGCTCTGCAAAGTTTTATTGGGATCCAGGGTCTGGACCTGTCACAGATTATCAAATAAATCTCCAAAACGCTTGCTCTGTAAGTGCTTGTTCCAATGTAGGGTTTAACGCTCACCAGCCAAAAACATCTTGCTTTTCTTGCCCTGCACAGCCTCAGAAATAATAACAATTAGGTACTAATAGAAGTTCAAAAGGACTTCAAGGAGCTCCTTGGAGGGTCGATCCCAGCAGCTCAGGCTCTTGTACCACTTCTCATCTCCACCAAGGACATCAGTCTCCATTGCTCCCTGCAGGGGTCGGCTCAGGCGGTGATGTGCTGTGCATCACTCTTTAGCTTACCTTTTCTGAGCAGCATCAGCGATTTTTTCACACTTTCTAGCAAGCCACGACCTCTCCTCTGGCCAGGCCCAACTGACACCTCTCCTACTTGGTGTGGGGATGGAACCACCCTCTCCTCCTCTGCCTGTAAACCTTTCAGATGTCCTCTCACACCGTGTCTGAGCACCACCAGGTGGTATCTGATGGAGGCAAGTATTCCAGCCGAGGAGTTCAGGCCTGGCTCAGAGGCAGAACATCAGCTGGCCAGTGCACGGATGCCAAAGCGACTAACTCACCAGGGAGCCAAAGTCTGGCCAACAAAACACTAACCTTTCCCTGTAGCAACTTGTTTCACCATTTCTAAGAATTTCAAAGAAACCATGGGACATTAGTAACAAAGCCTTCACATACCTTCACAGATTACCTTGAGTAATCTGTGTGACAAAGACATAGGTAGCCTGAAACTGCCCTTCCTTTACCTGCTGCCATGAAGTAACATCACGTTCAAACCAAAACAAGTCTGTCATCATTTCGGGGCAACTTACTTAAACTGTAGTCAGTGAGGTCATCAGTTGTTTCTCAGTTTGCATACAAAGCTCTATTTCTGTCTTTACTTCAAAAAGCAGCAACATAAACAAAAAATCAAAGAGAATTAGCCACTAATACTGGCAGTATTTCAGTCCTCAATGGGAGCAGAAAGTCAATACGAGCATTGTCTGAAAGGAACGCAATACTTTTTACCCTAGGCAGCACATACTTTATCCTGACTTTTATTCCTGTAGGTCTTTAATTAAATGTTCACATCAGTTGGACAAACATAATTTCACCAGCCATTAGCTAGAGACATAAACACATTTATAACTCCTTGTTACACCCTGTATGCTCAGTTTGATTAGAAGATATTATCATAAGATCACTGCATGCTTACCGAGCAGATATTACTGAGTTCACCCAAGATGCCACAGCGGGTGGACACTTAGGTTTTTTAAAAGCAGACATGAATGGAGGGACAACAGCACTGAAGGGAGAGTTCTTACCTCTGCTGAAGTTCATCTATTTCTCTGGATGTTGTTAAAGTTTCCACGCCAAATGTCATTTCCAGTCCCTGTGATACCAGAGAGCAGGTCTTTGCCTTTGAAATATACCTTTTGATACCAAACCATGGACATTATGAAACAATTCTCCTTGGGAAGAGCAGCTCACAGGCTTTTCTTATCCTGCCCTGTGAGGCATTGCTTGAAAAATAAAGCTCTACCACAGTGGGTAAGATGAGAATATATTTATTAGTTATAAAATATACAAGTGAACACCAACAGTTTGGTACAATCCTGTAGAAACAAGAGCAGGTTTTGATGGCAGCAGCAGGCTTTTCCTGGTGTTACCTCAGGGATGCTAATCCTGGGGTATTAGGGATACTAATCCTGGGGTGCCATGGGCTCTGCAGAGATGTGCTCCGAGTGGTTCTGAGAAAAAGCGAATTTTAGCAACTCATCAGCATTAGGTGGACATTGATATTCTTTCAGCTTCAAGGGAACATAATGCTGTAGAGAAGCAGCTTTCTGATAACCAGCATGATTAAGGACTTTAATCCAGGAGGGTTTGGTTTGTCCTTTATAGCCAAGCATGGCAAAACTCCCTGAAAAACAGACACAAAGAGAATGACCCTCTGGATAGGTCGGTGCACTTAGTAGCAGCACAGCACAGACTCCCTTCATACATCATGGAAACTTCGTAGCCCTTCTACTTTAATTTAAATTAAAAGAGTATTTAGGAGACAAAAAGGGTGAAAAAAGATGGAATCAACCTTGCTCTAACCTCACTGCATCACAGATCTGCAAGAATTTCAATAAGCTAAGACAGGCTCACAGATGTCAGTTAGCAGGAATATTGTTTTACTCTTTATTTTTAAGTAAGACTGGTACTTTTTCATATTTGGCTACATGAAAATGGTTAGGCACTTTCAATCCTTCTTTTATTAGTTTACATCAGTTCCTTCCTGTTATGCCTAAACTGTTCCCCATGCTGACTCTACTCTGGTCCTCTGCTGTCACAAAGTACAAAGGCATTATGTATTCTTCCAATTTAATAATAATGTCTTGTGTTTATATTATGCTTTTCGTTGCAAAGACTCCCAAGGCTATTTGCAGCTGGTTGGATCGAGACTATTCCTGTAAACACTTCTAATTTAAATATGGTTTTGCAAAACCAGGCAACAAGACCCTAAACTCTCATCTGACTGGGGTCAAAGGGATAAGGTGGGTTTTTTTGCATTATCCCTGGTAGAAGCAGTAGACACTTGGGAGAAATGCTTCAGCCTGCCCTGAAAGGCAGCATGGACCTGTCCTGCATATGATCACTTTTGGAGCTGTGAAGTCAAATAGTGCACATACCTGAATCAGCGGGAGAAAGCTCATAAAGCAGAATTTAATTACCCTGGCTGAAATCAGGGCAGACACGTGGGTGAACACCCTTACTCTTAGGAAAAGCAAAACAGAGGTAGCCCATGATCAGTCAGTAGCAGCTTAGTCCTGCCGCTGGACACCAGCATCCCACTGAGGTGGCAGGGCAAGGAGATGGCCACCAACCAGCATGTCCCCAGGTTTTTTTCACCCCAGGAGCAGTCGGGGCTGGAGGCTGAACCAAGCTCCCCAAATGACCTGGAAGTGCTGTGCCCGAGTGAAGGGCACAGATGGTTCAGGGAACAAAGTTTGACAAAGCAAACAAAAAAAAGATTGCTTTTTTAATCAAAAAATTCCTTTCAAAAGTATTCAAGGCTTGGATGAAAGAATGAAGCAATGAAGTTCAGGACACAAACAAAACAAGGAAACTTAAAATTTTTGCTTTTGAAAGGATGAAAGTTAAAAACAGCTTCTCAGGAATCAAACAGGCACTGAAGTGAAATCACTGTCTCTGCTGTAAAAACTATGCTGTCCTCCCCTGGAATACTCATAGCAATGAGCTTTGAAACTTGAACCAGAAACTGATATAAATTTCAGTAAAGCAGTAGGGGAAAAAAATCCCCAGGCCCCCAAGACAAAAACGAAGCTGGAACTACAGCCAGTTCACAATCTGATCTCTGCTCAAGGGATTGCAAATGAAATCTGAATCAAGCTGGCCGGTTGTTTTCCTGATTTCCTTATCATCCAAATTATTCATCCAAACCTGGACTCAGTAGCCCCTAGTTTTCTAGTAGGAAACCCACCATGGATTTCCTGGACCAATGACACCAATAGATTTCTTGCAACAATCCAAGGTAAAGCTGTAACAAGAACTTTCCAAAACTGGTGACTTCACCTTCCTCACATGAAAAAAAAAAACCCACAACTAACTAGCTCCGATTTCACTTCAGTCTATTTTTTTTTTTCATCAACCTTTCAGTTTATGATTGTTTTTCCTGGCAGAGCAATTGAATTTTAGAGATGGAATCTTTATGAAATTATTCTTTTTGTTGTTGTTGTTAGAAAAACAAGCTCCCTTTAAAATGAAAAATTTGCAGCGTGCAGTTTCTCATTGGTGAAATAGGGTCAAAGCCCCAAAATAACTCTCCTGCTTCTCACCATCCCTATGCCAAGAGGTTTTTACTAGGTTAAACTGGTATATTGTGGAAGGAAATATATTGATAAGCACTATACAAGGACACATTTTTGGTAGAAAAACACACCAGTAATTCATAAGCAAAAAAAACCCCAGAAGAATAAATACATTTACCTTCTTTATGGAAGACAATGGGCTTTGCTGAACCTAACCTGGTAAAAACAGACATTTCAGAGCTCCCCACCACCTCTGCAATATCTCTAGAGCAGATGAGAACAAGTGATCTGAAAAGAAGGACAGTAATTACCTCATGATTGCAAAATATTACTTTCATTAAAAATCTGCAAGACCTTTAAGTCCAATTCAGAAAAGTACCTAAGAGCTTTCTTGACTTTAAGAACATGCTTAAATCCCTTTGATCCCTTTGAGTGAAATTCAGTGAAAATTCAGATTTCAATTGCATGTAAGCTTTCCTAAGTTTAAGCCTCTGCTTAAATGTTCCTAAATTAAACCTGTGCTTCACGTGGAATCAAAACAAGCACAAACGACTAGACTATTTGCAAGTGAATCTCTTATAGGAGAGGGACATTCAGCTGCAGAAGAAATCTGGTTGCTATGTAGTCCTGAAACTATCTATGTCCTGGGTCTGATTTTCAGTCAAGCATCAGTCTGGCTTTGGTCCTCCCAGATGTGCTTTCAGCCCCCAGTTAATTGTAACCACAATGAACTACAGGTTGCACAATTGGTTGCATTTAGCTGAATGCCTAGACTTGCAAAATACACATCCTACCAGAAAACCAAACCAAAAGTACAGGCATCGTATGGTTATATGTCTCTTCATGCACGTTTTATACATGTACGTACTCAGGTGCATAAACACAGACCTAATAGCTCAGGAGTGTTCAAATCTTTGGTCATGAACTGCTCAGAAAGTCTGTTTTCTGGTTATTTGACCTGCTTCTGACAGCAGCCAAGGATTTATCTATAAATCTCTGTTGTTCCATGTTTATGCGGCGACACATAAAACCACAAGGCAAGTGGGACAGACACAAACAGAGATGATCCAGACCAGTGCCGGGACACATGCAAGGGAACAGAGCCCACGGGCAGGCAGGTCTATTCGTTGGCCCAAGAAAAGTCTTATTGGAAAATCTGGCACACCTATGATTTTCATCTGTCACAAGAGGCAAAAACA
Source organism: Scolopax mira (assembly GCA_004320125.1). Lineage (NCBI taxonomy): Eukaryota > Metazoa > Chordata > Aves > Charadriiformes > Scolopacidae > Scolopax > Scolopax mira. The sequence goes on from BJBW01000930.1 coordinate 184,743, forward strand.
ATCAGCAAGAGTAAACAGAAACCAACTCGTTTCAGAAATGGAAAGCTGAATCACCAGCTGCCAGGAAAATGCTGGACACAGGGACGGGTGCGCAGGACTGCAGATGTCATTGCCAGGACCTTATCTCCTCCACGTGGGAAAATAAATGGTTAATTTAGAAGGAACTGCCAGTTTTCCAGAAAACCTGTTTCTGTCTGCTCAAATCTGCGCAATCCTGGGAGAGACACATTGCTTCTCTTATTATCTGGGTGTTATTTGGGATTTGTACATATTTAATCTGTGCCAGATTTCTTCAGAGCACAGGTTTGGTTATGAAAGCAGGTAATTTTTTCCTTTTTTTTTTTTGTCTATCAGCCACGGGTTGCTACACGAACTGGGCTTTCAGCAGTTTGCTTACCTCTCTTTTATAAAAGTTTGAACATAATCTGTTATTGCACTGGCAGCGTTTTCCCCAGTGACTCTGTCGAAGTGCCGCCTACTCACGACTGCTCCTGAACATGCATCGAGCACCACAAAGAATATCCCATGGCTATTGAACAGGAAAACTGTGTCATTTATCTGCAACCAAAAAAAAGGAATTAAGTTTTATGGAGGCAGGCTGGGGAGCTTGCAGCCTCTCATCCTGCTTCTCCATATAAGGGAGTTACAAGCAAGGAAAATATCAAGGGTGTACGCCCTATAATTTTAAATGTATAATTAGTAGAGTCGAAGTGACATCACTGATAAATGGTCAGTGTCAGAAGGAAGCAAACCCCTTAGTTCTCAATAGGGTACAAACCCAAGAGAAATGAGGTCATTGGCAGCTTTTGTGTGTTAGGAAGATACATTTGGGAAGCCAAGAATCCTGGGAGTAAAATGCTTAGTTCAGTCATAATGCAGTTTCTTTCCATGTGAGGGAAATTACTGTCCCTTGGCAAAGCAGATTTGACCACGGAGCAAGGGAGAGGTGCTGAGACAGCAGATGAGGGAACACAGGCGACACATGGGCTTTTTTTTGTTTTCCCTGGAAATATAAATATATATAAAAAAATTTCCTTCTTGGGAGGGCTGTCTCAGTGCCTCACAGAAGTTGTAGCACAAATGGTTCCTACTACTCTCCTTTCCTACAGCAAGGGCTCCTTCCTCATGTTATACCTCTCAGGATGCTCCACCAGCTTTGCTTTGAGAAAGGCAAAGGGTTTCTGAGGTGCCTGGCACTGGTGCATCTCCTCAGCATCCCGGGGAGGACACAACCTCTGCCAAGAAGAGCAATCATGTACCAAGGTCAGGCGGTCAAAAAGCTGAGCCCAGGGTACACAACATGCCACTGTATTTCACATGGTGATCCAAAGCCCACAGACACCAGGAGGCTCAGATACATCCCATCAATCTAAGACACATATGTGCCTCCAGAGAATATAGAGACAGACTGAATAAGGGAGCCAAGTGTTAAAAAGTGGCTCCTGCAAGATGTTGGAGGATGCTGAATGCAACAGGGGGTCAAGGGTAAGGGAAACATGAATGTCACCACCAGGGGTAGGCAGAGGGGAGTGAGGAGGAACAAAGACTGAATTTTCTGCCTACTCCTGGCTGTCTCACACTCCTACGCCTGGGAAATGTGTCAAAGTCTGGATGCACACAGAGCAGAGAGCAACCCCCACTGCAAAGCAACCTAAACGTGAGCCGCTGGCAGAAGAAGCAGCCCCACTGCATGTCCTGCCCCTCTCCACACGCTGCAGACCCATTGAGGAGCCAGCACGAGGGCTCTCACCGCCCCACGGGAGCTGTAGCAGGGCAATCAGTCCTTGGTTTCTAAATTTCAAACATTTCTGACTTTTGCACTTCCTTCAGCAAAACAAGAACAAAACATGGTTTTTGACAGTGGAGGCTCCTTTGCTTCATTTCTTTATTTCCATATTTTCCTCACTTTTTAAGATGTAGGGTAAAAAGTCCTCCTTTAGACGTTAATTTTATCATTTGCAGTCTTTACTTCAGCTAGGAGTACATGTGTCAGAAATAAAACTCCCTTTGAGAAACAATACTTTGCATTAAAGCTTTAGAAAAGCCAAAGAAACCCTGAGGATACTACTCCTGCCCCACGGACGCTGCACACACACAGGTCTCTGCGCTCAACTAACTGCAGGTGAGGATGCTGCCTCCAGTAACACCTGCTTACTAATGGTTTTCAATAAATTTTTGATGATGCAGCCAGTGCATATGGCAAGAGACCTTGGCTGCTCAGACTCCTTAGGGACGCTGTACCAGCTTTGCTTGGCATTTGTTAGCATTAATTATAATTCAGTAGCACACAGGCATGTAAGCCTGGATGGTGTTCTTGCAAGCATGATTTCAGTCACCCTTCACCACCTAGACAGATATATAAGGCACGTCCAAACCCCTTCAGTAGTGAAATATAGTTATTTTTATCTTTTACTGCAATGCCAGCAGAGAAAATCAGAAAAATAAACTTGTTTTTTTTCCCCACATCCTTTGTAAACAGAGACTTCTGGTGTGCTTTCCCCACCCCCACCCCTTCCTCTACATTAGAGTGCTAGTGTTAATTCTTCTGAGGTGATAAAAAGCCTTTTTTTTTCCCTAAGGGCTCAAATCCTCATCTGAATAGAATACGAACTCCCAGTGACTTTAATGGAGTTAATTGTAAGGGAGAACAATGCACTCGCCTCTTCCAGAGGAACTTCCCATTTCCTTCTGCCAAGGCTCAGCATGATTTTGCAGTAACTTTCCTTGGAGATAAAGTTTCCCCTGTTTGATCATCATCTCAAATGCGGTAAAACACAACGTACCTTAATGAATGCAGATGTCAAATGGTTTTGTATGTCTGCCCTGCTGAGAGACTGGATCTGGATCCTTAGATACTTGGCTGAGGGCGTGCTAGTGATTGCGAGCTGCAATTACACCAGAGATGGAAACTTAAAAACTGGTTTTCAACAACAAAATGACACCAGTGGTCATATATACGATCGCAAAATTTTCAGAATTCTTTTTTCAAACTGTCATCCTGGTTCACAAGTAAGTGCTTATTACTAAGGCACCACTAATCAGAGGATTGTGGCAATGCTGGTTGGAAGGGACATCTGATGGTCACTCTGCCACTAAGTAAGTATAAAACTTGAATATGAATTTCATCTATTTCATATATTTTGCCTGGCTATAAACTCAAATGCAGATTTGTATGAGCCTGAAATAATTCTAGAGGATTTAGAGTGGGGTGAATTTACAGTAAATGAGAAAGGAACCTGGCTCTAATTTTCCGGTTATTCTATTTACCAGAATTATTTCCCAGTGTGAAATACAGCAGCAATGTCGTACTTTGAAATTCAAAGCCAATCTAAGCTGAGCCATCTCAAGCATGCTTTTTTTTTCTTGTTTAAAAGAAAGAAACGGGGAAAAAAGGTGCCATAAATGTGCATTCACATGCTTCCAGGTGAGCAATTTCTTTGAGGCTATCTTTGAAGCATAGCACACAAAGCTGCAGAAGTTCAGAGCAAGCCCCTTCCCTCTACACAGGTGACAAGATGCTGGGCTGATTCACGAGTGGGAATTCCCTATGGCTTTTCATTGGTCACTGGGAAAAGGAATTGACCTCCCATGGCTGCACATCCACTGCAGAACCCAAGATGCTGTTCCGTGTGGGGGGTACCTGAGGGGCCCCACACACCCGGCATGGCCCAGCCGGGTGCTGGGACACGGGACGGTGGGCAGATGGTGGCCTCTGTGGGAAGGGGTTGGGGTCACAGCTCCAGGATTCCCCCGGGTACATATGCGCCGTGATCTTAATCCGTTCGCAGCCTTGCTGAGAGCAGTAGCTGTGTCCTTTCCGAGCTACGTGGGCTTGCAGGTGAACAAAGAGGTACCTACAGACAAGAGCAAACAGTGGGATCAGAGCCACCGTGGTCCTAGAGGCAAGGTCTGCACCTGCAAAATTTCATTATCCCTCCCAGTGCCCAACATCAGGAACCAGCTCTGTCTCAGACCAAGGCAATACGGCACAGCCTTTGCAAAATGGGTCCTGCAAGGATGGAGGTGGAGCTCGCCTCTCATCCTGGTGCGATGAGACCTGCAGCACTCCCAACCCGTACACCCAAGCCAGCTGCCTTCACCAGGCAAACATGGCATGGGGCAGACACCCCCTCCAGCCCCAGGCACCCCACGTTGCCCCCAGGCGTGGTGGCATCCCACCAGAGAAAGAGCAGCAGCGATCCTCAGGCTGCTGTGTGGAATGAGACAGCCTTGCCTGGAAACATCAGCATCTCTCCTTGGGCTTTCTGCGTGGCTTGGTCCTGGCTCTCAGGCAGAGCTTAGCCTCAAGCATGCACGACAAACGCTCAAAGGCAGCCAGGTCTTCTGGCTTTCAGAGTTCTTTTTTAAATTTTTTCTTTTTTTTTTTTTTTTTGCTAGCTGTTCTAAGTATGTTTTCAATCGTGTCTGTTCTGCAATTCAGGCTGAGGAAATTATATAAACAGCTCAGTACAGCTTCAGGATCAAAAAGATACATGAGGTTTAAAGGCATTTTTCATTCTATTTCTTTTAAAACTAAGTATTTGTTTCTATTTGTCTGGAAGAAAGAATGAGTAAGCTTGGTTCCTTCCCAAGGATCCAGCATGTGGGGTTAAAAAAAGAAGGAGAAACATCCCACACATTATGAAATAAAGTCTAAAAAACAACAACAGGAAAAGAAAAAAGGCGATCCTCTAACTTCTGTACTCTGAAAGGCTAAAAAAAATCACTGCTGAATTCAACAGAGGACCAGAAGCTGATACTGACAAAATTAAGTTTGGTTAGACCTATCAATCCTCAGGTACCAGGTCCAGATGGCCCCACACACCCACACGTGTAACCGTTTTCCTCACTATTTAGTAGTAAACAACCTGTTTACAGAATGTGGATAACTTTTTTTTTTTCACACACAAAAAAAAAAAAGGAAAGAAAAGGAGGATTAACCAGCAAATTATTATTTCACAATTCCTATGATGAGAGAGACCTGGCCATCACAAGAAGCCTGGTTAACAGGGAAGGCATTCCGGGATTTGATTGCTCATGTGTTATGGTTGAATAAATAAATATATCCCATCTTATTTTCAAATCTGGCACTTGTGGATTGATTCCTGAAGCAGCTACTTAGTCAGGTGAAGTGTCATGGGACCCATGGTTAGACCACAAAACATTTTTTTCCTCCCTATTTTAGCTGACTGAGAAACATAGTTTCATAATATGTTTTTTTAACCAAAGGTGTTCTAGAGTCTGACAAAGGTAGTGCAAGATCTGTAGGACTCTCTTCATGCCTTCAAAATGAGAGATGTATTATTGTGCTTTCCTTTTTTTTTTTTTTTTTTACAAAAAAATTATTTTTAGTGTGTGATGATCTTAGATATCTGTCTTTATGGGAATATGAAGAAGTTGAAATTTCCCAAATTATCTCGGTGTTGGAGCAGCAGCAGTCATGAGAAAGCTCCTTTTCATGGCCCTTTGGGGTAAAATAGATGCTAACAAATACACTGCACCCACACCTGCAGCAATCTGAGCAGCGGGGATGCCTCAAAGGAGCTCAGTCCAGGCAAGAAAACATTTCTTAATATAAGAATAAGAATAAGCATTTTCTCAATAGCAATGTAAACTGCTGTTCAGTGACACAGAAACAGACGTAACCCAGGTACTCTAGCCTATAAACCCATTTTGACCTGAAATCAGTGCAAAGACCATCCAAGAGGGATGGGCCTGCATTTTAACTCTGAGAGAGGGAAAGGAGGTGCTGGGGCTGGCAAGAGAGGGACTGCGAGGGTTTGCTGCCCGTTTCCTGAGGGGGGACGATGTGGGGCTCACCCCGAGGCTCTGTCGAAGTAGAAGAGCTGCTGGTTGGTCCCGTTGAGAGCGCTGGCCCGGGAAGGGGCAGGGAGGTAGTGCTTTACGCTGTGCACCCTCCCTGTCCGTCGCTGGTAGATATCTGCCACCACCTGGAAAACGGCTTCCCTGGGGTAGCAGAGGGCAACCTGCAGCCAGTCTCCTCTGTCGGCAAAAAGGGGAGGCAAAGAGAGAAAATGCACTTAAGGGCTTGAGTACAGGAAAGATGATCTGCAGCCAAGAGTACAGTCTTCAGGGGAAAACAAAGAAATGTCCTTTGAGGTTCTCTTCTTCCTTTAAAAAAACACAACAAATCCTCAAAGCCAAAGAAAATCAGGTTTTTTTTGCTTTGTCTGGAAACAACGGCTGCTTAATACGAAGGTCTGATCCAGGGACCCCGGCTGACCTCAGAGGACTTTGAGTCAGGTGCCAGGATGGCTTAAAACCAAAGATTTTCCCTTCCTTGCCCCGTAAGGCTGCAGTACAAGCAGTCACATACCCGCTCGCATCTCCTGAGGCAGCCGGGGCTTGCTTTAGTTCATCTGGAGCTGCTGTGGGAGAGGGAACCGGCATCCAGCAGACGTTTCACCGGGGGCACAGATTCAGGAATTAGACAGTAATCTCTGACTTGAACCAGAGCCACAGTCTAAAGAGACCTGCTTCCTCCACTTTACAGCAAAGTTTATTATTATGGTTTCCATTAAAATCTCTCTCTCCTCTGCTCTTTCTTCAATGGCAGTTTAGAATAAACTAAGGGTAAAGTTAAATCATCTTTTAACCCTTGTGTATCACCATTTCGGCATGCACATTTACCAAAAAAATTGCCCCCTTAGCTTTCCTTTATCCCATCACCACCCTCATTGAGAGAAAAACTGGGCTCCAAACTAGAAAACTTTGTTACATGACTCAGAAGCAAAAGGTGCAGCTACAGTGCAATTCAGATACCGATGGGAAGGATCTTCCACAAAACCCGACACCCTTTCCCATCTGCAGGATGCACTTGTGCTGTACAATGCAGAAAGACATAAGAAGTTTACACTTGAAAAGAAAAACTGAATAACAGGACAATTAGCTTAATTGTTTTTTGTTTTCTTTCTACCCTCTGAAGTGGCTCAGTGGACCACAACAAAGGGCCTAGACCAGCACCATGCTTAACTTTCCTTATATTACCAAAACCATCCAGGCTTTAAATGTATTCTTTTAATTACCTGGCTTCCTGGTTAAAAATGTAAGAATATAAATTTGGCCTAGAGAAAGACAAATAGCACCTTTGTCAGCTGTCTTTCTGGGCTCTACAAAGCTGAGGAAGACAAAGTTTCTCCAAAGGCTCCCCTGAAACACCCACCACCTATCCCTGCCTGCAGAGCGATAAATGGGGGGGAAACCACTTTGATTTGGAGAAATCTGGGACTCTGCATGCCTAGACCTCTACTTTGCATTACACATGGAGAGCACAAAAGCAAAGTTATTTCAGCCTTTTTCTGGTTTTCTCATTAAAACAAAACAAAACTATCTACAGGATGGAAGAGGGGACAGGCTGTTCTAGAATAATAAATCAAAGCCGCACAAAGACCCATCAGCTTAAGCCAGATACTGCCCTCTAGATTTTAACCAACTCCAGCTGTGTCATAACACAGGACAGCTAGAAAACGGATATATTTTCAGATGATTTGGCCTCCGACTAGAGGAAATGAAAGAAATGCACCAGACCCATGTTTGTGGAATATTTTTAGGACAGAGTCCCAAGACATTTGTCTGTTTCATAAGGGTGATTTGCATCACGTTAGCACATTTCATCCCCTAAAGACGCCATCACAAAAAGGGCTTGTCATGTGCCTCAAATGCTGGGAACCAGCTTTGGTGCCATGCTACACTGAGTGCTAACTCTCTGGGGAACAAGAAAAGCACTCGAAAAGGCAATTGGAGGGTGTAAGTAAAAAAAAAAAAAAAGAAAGTGTGAAAAACCTCACAGCTGGGACCATTTTGAGTCACTTGAGCATTTGGGAATATGAAGGCTAGAGCCTAGTGTGCACGTGGCCAGGCTGAGAGAGACGCTGCAATAAATTATATCAAGATTGAAAAGATCACATGAAGAGCACCTACTTTGGTGTTTGTGGAGAAAGAGATGGAAATAAGTGCATTCCCACAACAAAGAGCCCGGGAGGAGATGTGAGAAAGGAAGGCATTAGAAGTTATCCTTTATGCAAATATAGGAAAGAATAAAGTGGTTACTTTCTCTTTATTTAGTGGTATTTTAACAGCTTCCCATTTAGTTCTTTACTTCAGTTCTGTTTCTTCAGCTTGTACAAAATCTGCTGTAAACCCTCCCAAAACACCTGGCTGTGTGGCTGAACGTGGCTCCACTGTCTCCCTGGGAAAGCAAAGCAAGAAGCAGCAGCACTATGGGGGGACGGTCCCCAGGGCTCTGCCTCCCAGCTGGCCAGCGGCTGAGGGACAGATGCCTGTTCTCCAGCCCCTGCCAAAACCAAAGGGAGAAACAACCACAGGCAACAAGGAGTAATCGGGCATGGGATGGCTTGGACGTGGCATTCAAAGTTAAACAGATGTGCATGTGCCTTCCTCAGCCACTGCGCTGGCCACCAAGGACCTCCTGGCTGGGTGTCCAGCTCAGGAAGCCTTCGTCGTTTTCAGGGTGGTCAATAAACTGTGGGTCCTGCTTTCCTTCTCTGTCTAAACCTCTCCATTCTGTCTTATTCACCAGCCCCTAATCCGGGGTGAATATTTGCAGACAGAATAAGAAAAAGAAGTCCTTATTCTGCTGATCTCAGTACCAGCACTTTGGTTGGGATCTCTGCAGATGCCCCAGAGACTTGGCAGCACTAGCAAGAAGAGAAAACAATGAATTCATAGTAGATCCCAAATTCAGAGTAAATTCATAATTTACTCAGACATAATTAATTCAGATCCCTGCCTGAATAATATGGAAACATCTATCAGATGCCCTTATGCTTAATGACCAGCACAAAGAGGGGGGAATTTTAAAACACAAGGGCAGAAGTCAAACTACTGATACACAAAATGCTGTCCAATGTAGGACTTTCTTTTTTTAAAAAAAACCAACCAAACACCTTTCATTCTTAGGAGTTTCTTGAAAGAGAAACAAATAAAAATATTCTCAGGTGGAAAGCCTGACTTTTGAATTAGCTGTCAGTTTAAGGCAAAGCCATATTAACATGTGGAAATCCAGGAAATTAACTGGAGCTATTTAAGATATTTTCATCCCAAAACTAAGTGACCGTGTTCCCAACCTTTTCTAGTGATAAAGTTCAGCTCATTTTAGAAGTAAGGAACATTTTTCTTTCTCTTTTTCGTTCTTGTTCTTAATCAGGCCAATGTTTTCCTATGTGTTTTTACAAAAGAAAAATTGGCGTTTGAAGGAGAAATGCTAAACATGCACCAGCAAAAAGTCAGTGTTTAGTGGGTCCTAATAATTTCAAACACCACTTGGAAAAATTTTGAGAGTCTGCTGACACCAGCAGGTATAAAACCTGACACTTCTGCCCCTCTGTTACTGTCATTCAACAATCCCCACAGTGCGTTTCATGCATTTTTATGAACGTATTTAGCCTGTTTATTTCCTTTTGGAAATGACTGGATGAAACAAACCCAAGAAACCTTTCTTTTTCCACCAGGATCTTGGCATTGGCAGTTCTGACTCTTTCAGGTGAAGCAAAAACATAGGCAAGGTGTCAAAAAACTATTCTTATGTTTTGGCAGTAAGCAAGCTTCCTGGGATAAGCAAAAGCAAAAATAGGATGAGGGAAAGGCAAAAAAAAAAAAAAGCAAGCAAGAGGTTTCCTGTTCTTGGATATGTGGTAGATACAGATCTACACTTAGACACATACATACCTCATTTACAACCCTCAGAACAACAACCCCCAGCTCAACCCCAAACTCCCAAAGGCAAAGCCACTCAGGGAAATGTGATCAAGCAGGCAAAGGAAAGGAGACTTTTGTGAGCGGTGGGATGTGAAGTGAGTCATGTAACTTGGAGACGAGATTTGGCTGGAATAAGCATAGAAAGAGTGCATGTCTGGGACTCTCACCGCCTGGGAGAGGACAAATAACACTCATTCAATATTGCAAACTTGTACCCCTTGTCTACATCCGATGTAGTATCAGTCCCGGCCAAATGGGTATGATCTGCTGCTGGGGTTGCTGGTTATGCTGGACACCAACCCTGGCTGTATTTTAGCTAAGGGAACTTCTAAACTGATGAATATTACTCTAGAAAAGATCTCCACCATGTTTATTGACATGGTGTGTCACGTAGCTGATGACCATGGAAGTGCATGGTCCAAATCCTGATCTCACTGATGAAAATCTGGGGTAAACTTATGATGGAATGCCGCAGAGTACAACTAAAAATTACTTATTTTTTCCTTGAGCTCGAAAAAACAAGAGACTTTCATCCAGTGAGTCAGTCTCCCCCAACTGTTATTACTCCTATTTAAAAACAACCCCTCTGACATTTTGGTCAACAGCTATGTGAGCTGAACTTTCAAAGGGAGTGAGAAAACTGGGAATTTGAAACTGTCCTGTTCATAGTATGGGAACTAAGCTGAAATCCCCCTATGCTGCTTTGGTAAGTTTGTCTCTCAAAGACTGAAGTTTGAACTTCGAAAGACAAAAATCGCAAAGCCATCATTCAGCCTCCAACCCATCTCAAGAACAAATCACAGGAGGTCAATGCTGCTTGTTCTATCTCAGGATACAGCTGGTTTTTCTCTCCAAAAATGTCTTCCAACCTCACAACAACCTGCCCAGCTTCAGGCTGAACCTCTTCTGGCACAAAGCCTACTTTCAGGACAAGCCACCTCCTCTCCAACCAGCATCACTGGTGGGGAAAATGGAGCAAGAAATACCCACACACCTCATAAGTGCTGGGAAGAGTGGAGAAAGAGCTATAAGGAACCTGGCCATGTCCTTGCCACTTTCTCTCACTTCAAGCTCTTTCCCTTGAACCCACGTTTCCCACCAGCTCCCCTCAGCGAGCTTTACTCACTCTTTCTCTTTTTCTAGACTTCTTTTTAATTTTCCGCTTTCAACTTAAGTCCATCCAAACCCCCTGCAATGGCAAACACGGCTACTGGGCAAACATCCAGCAATATTTTTCAAGACCTCGTTATTAAGGATTGACTATTCTGGAAGACGGCTTGCTGCAGGGATAGTAACAAGTTAGGTATGTGTTTAGCTAACTGGAGTTGTGTGTATTGGGATTTAAATGCCTTTCCTAAATGTTGTCATTTAGGAAATGCCATTAAAAATTCAAAAGCATAGGCTATCTCTTAATATAAATTAAAATTTTTGGTTATACCCATGTGCCTCCTTAGGCAAAAAGAATGATTTTTGCTTTTGCAAAGCTCAACAAAATATACAAGGGATCCTGCCCTGAGGTACACTTTTGCTGATACTCATGAAACCTGGGTCTCACTCAGACAGCATTTGGCTCACAGACAATTGGATTCAAGGAAAAATAAGAACTTCCTACATTTAAATACAGTACATCATCTTATCATCTTTTTTTCCCACCCTACATGCCTTCATGGAGGAATCACATCCCAATTCAATTTGTATATTTTTTAATGTGCTCCCAAATGGTCTGACTATGTGTATTTTGTATTTTTCTGCTGCTGTGCCTTGGATGCACAATGAGGTCAGGAGAGGCTGGTGGCCCTGAGGAGCCCCAAGCCCCACTCCATGGGCCAGAAGAAGGCTGAAAGCAAAGAAAAACCTACAGGTTTCACATGCCAGGCTTCAAAGTGACAAGCAGCCTGGTTTGCCAGGGCCATTTGGGGACTGTTGGATGCTCAGATTGCTCTAATTCATGCTGTAAAACGATCAGCTGAGGAAGGATGTCTCTCCTCAGAGTCACCTTGGTAATCCACAGAGGACAGAGAGCAGCAGGGGCTTAAGGATCATTCAAACACAGCGATGCCAGCACCCGCTTTGGCCCAGGTGCAAGCTGCAACCCGGTGTTCTGGCAAACATTTTAACTTCTTTCCAATTTAAAAAAAAAAAATATCTTGTGGCTTTCATCCATGCATTGACCTTTGGGTAATTTAAGGGATTTAAATAGACAGAAGGGAATTCAAATGTATCTGCTGACTTCTGTTTTGTGTGGATGATTAACTCTGAGTTACAGATGTTATCAAGAGGGGCAGGCTATGAAACCCAAGTAGCACTTTACTTATTATTATTGGAAATAGTGCTGGTGTTACTTGTATTACATCCAGATCTGGGGGATCGAGATCAGAACTCATGTATGTACAGGAACAGGAAAGCAGTCACAGCCTTAAATTGTTAACTCCCCTTTGAAATACTAATTTTTCTTTCTTGTGCATTTATCAATCTGGGAAGCAAAAGGAAAAGATCATTTAGAACTAATCTGAAAAAGAAACAGTTTAGAAAATATCTGTAAACTGGGCAAGTCTGCAACAAGCCTTGTCTCAGTATCTTTGTTTTCCTCTAGACCTTATCACCACTAAGGAATTTAATCACAAAAATGACAAGTATCTGAAAGTATGAATCAGACTGGCACTGAAAAAGAAGCCGTAGGAAACACACCTACCTATACAACCCTGGCAAATAGGAATGTAAGTCCCCCAGAGTCTCAGTGCAGACATGGGCTGCAGAAGTTTGCTTGCACTGAAGTCTCCACGTTTAGATGGGTTGCAGCACCCTGGAGGCTTCACATCACCCAGCGTCCAAAGTTTCCGCTATTTTTAAAGAAGAATGTAGACCCAAACTTATTCCAGGCTCTTGAATTTTCAGATAATTTAGATCATTCACTGGTGAATATGATAACAAGCCCTCGTGCAGAAATCCAGCCTGTCAAATAGAGGATTTGAGCAACACACCTGTGCCCATGGACAGGTGTGAACACACACATGGACATCTGCCTTTTTGCTTGCTGTTGACAAGGAATTTTGGCCTCCCCTGCCAATTTTTTTTTTTTAAAAGCTCTCATAAGGATCCAACTCCTGCAACACCAATAACATAAGCCTCGCTGTATCCCTCCAGGTGAAGGAAGAGGGTGCTGATGAAGACAGCCTGGGGGAGGCTGCTCTGCTCCTTGGAGCCAGCACCTGTCAGGAGAGGGACAGGACAAAGGAAAGCCCCTGTGTGTGGGACTGGGGCAAGCTACCTACAAAAATTATCCTCTTCATACTGTTAGCTGCTCACATTTTCCTGAATTCCCTGTTGAACCACAGCAGGGAGCCCTAATAAGGGAAAACCCTTCCCTCTGAGCCTTAACAGACCAACTGCAGAGATTTGCCTGTGCTCATTAAAAACAAGGAATGTTTCATCTAATTGCCGCTGCTTTTCAGGCTGCTCCAACAACACAACTTATTACACTATACTTCAAATATGTGCTTTGAGGAGATTTAATTCTTATCTGTAGATTTGCTGATAGCACAAAGAAGTCTGGCTGATTTACTGAACAGCACTGTGCCTTTGATAATAATAGTATTTGCCTTCGCTGCTTCTGCGATTAGAAAATTTGTGCAGGCACAAAGCCTAGGTGGTTAAATGGAAGGACTTAATTTCTTACTCTGCTTACTGTATGAAGTGCCAATCTTTGTACTGCTTTCCAGCACCTGAAAGGAGGTACACTCTTGTAACCAAATAATGCCTTCCAGCTTCTCCTCCTGGTTTACCAGTCTCTCCCTGCTCTCCTAACAAGCCTGATGCTCTCTGCGGGCCTGTGTGCATCAGGAGATTAACTTGGAGGAAAGTCCTCAACCCAGTCTTACAGATAATTCTCATACTTCTGTGAAGCAGAAAAAAAAAAACCCACAAGAAAACACACAAACAGCTCTGAGGGGGGTGGGCAGAAACTGCCCCTGCAGGAAGAGGAATCCCATGGAGAAGGGGTCTGAGGTCCCCATTCATGAAGGTCTCGCACACCCTTTATGCCCGATGGGAGCCATCCTTGGCAGATCTGGGCTGGTTTTGGAGTGCACTTTATTTCCAGTCGTTAAAATTCCAGCCAGCGCTCTCCTTTTGATCACTTGCCAAAACATTCAGAAGTTACTTGTCCTGCGTTACCTCTTTCCAGAAGCATCAGTACCCATCTGCCACCTTCTCCTCCTCGCAGGGAAACTCCCAGACGTTAGACAGGCAACCCTATCTGTAGCTTAATAAGGGCATTTCTGCCGAGACAGCTACGTTCCCCAGCAGCCCAAAAACACAGCCTGTGGATCTCTGACAAGGCTTTACATTTGCCCATCAATCAGCTCGTGCCAAATGCAAACAAGCACACCTCGCGTTGGAAGGGAACCTGGCGTGCGTTAAAGAGCTCGTTTGCAGCACCTGGAAATTTGCATGCGGAGACACAGCAATTTTGTTGCGTTTAGCTTCATATTTTGATGGAAGCGAAGAAACTGCAGAATTACTCTAAACGTGGTTTGACTCAGCGTGAAGAAGACACAAGAACTGCATGGGCAGCTCCAGGTGCCCATGATAGAAAGAGAAAGATCTCAGTGACTGTGCTGGGACTGGCGTCCTCCTCCTCCCCTGAGCAAAGCCACCTGAGCGGTGCCTCTGAACTCCCCGGGCAAGATTCTCAGCTCACAGAAAGCAGCGCTGCCAACTTCAGCTGAGTCATGGGAATTCATCCCAACCAGCTCCTGCCCACTCCAGGAATCCAGACGTTCCAGTCTTTTAATAGACATCTGAACTGGCATGACATCTATTGGGTCTTTCTGCAGTGCTTCAGAGGCAGGGAAAGCGTTAATCATGCAAGCATTCAACCTCAGTGCTATGCATGACCTCCACAGAAATCCAAATCCTGGTACACATCTCCCTGTCAAATTCCTTATTTCCCCTCTGACCTTCCTTCAGCCAGCGCACAGCAAATTGCTCCAGAAGCGTGAGGGCTGTCTAGCAGCACAGGCAGCATCCCGGATATATCCATCCATCATTTTACAATAACAAGACTAAAAATAGTTTAATTGTTCACCCAGGTTACATCTGATATTGTTAATCCTAGAAAACTTCTACTAAGGTTCATCAAACATTTCTTGGCTTGCATCACGTATTCTGCACAGATGTTGCTATGTTAAGAGCTCGGTTTTTTGGCAGATTATTCAGTATTTTGGATTAAAAAAGAACAAAACATAAAGCCACTTGAGACAGGTAAAAGTCCTCCCTGATTTTCTAACTGTGATTACTCTGGGCTCCACAATCTGAGATTACTTCCATTCCAGAAGTGACTGTAATACAATTTACTAAGGGTCATACATGGAACTGCTTAGGCAGGCATTTGGTTTCCTTCAAACTCTTAAATCCTCTTTTTCAACTCAATTCCCTTAGCCTTCTACAGGAATCTCATTTCTCCATGTTTCTGCACATAGTCTGGACATTTCACTATTGCCATTGCATCAGTCTTAAGTCTCACATTGGTTCAGATCCCACTACTCCACTACATGGAGCAGCCACACATTTCTTTCCCAATTATTTCTTAGCAAGATGCTCTAAATTAAATGAAGTAAAATTGTGGGTTTCCTTCATTACAGTATATTTTGGTTTATAGTTCTTCAAACCACAAACACACACCTTGCCAACTGTTTCTGGATCGGAAGCATCTACAAACCTTTGCCCTATTTTTGCCCTATTCAAAAGAACTGGTTTCACACAAGACAACCACAACCATATTGTGGTTTTCAGTAGTAAAATGTAAATTAAGTTGCTGCGTGAACAAGAGCTAAACTTCAAGCCGAGCTTTACCAAAAACTCAGCCTTCAAATCTGAATCTGTGCTTGAAGACTGTGGGCCAAAGCTTTGGCAAGTATTAATTGGCGCAGTGATAGAGTAACCACCAGTTACCGGGCAGAAGATTTAGCTCTGCAATCGCAAGGAAATAGTAATCATTTTAAGAGAGATAATAGTTGGAAAGCTCAGTTTGTCCCTGAGTGATTAATGGATTTTCTTCTTCCTTAAATTGCACAGAGATATATTAATACAGAAAATGGTGATTTAATTGTAGTAATTACTCTGCGACCAGAGTGTCAAAACACCGATCCTCCAGTGACTTAGTCATGGCCCTACAGCTACTACATCTTTAAATCAAGAGGACTAGGTATATCACATGCTATAATGGGCATCTATAAAGAGGAAATATTACCCTTTGTGGTTGCATTCCCATGGGGCTTCATAATCGGAACTAAGAACAGTATTTTTCCCCAAATTTCTTCAGCTTCAAAGTTCAGGGGAACCAAAAAGAGCTCAAGCTTTTGCCAAAACTATCTTAAGCTAAAAAACCACAGCAGTGACACTCTGCTGGAGGAGCAGTGGGTGTGGGATTTGGTGGATAACACCAGCTGGACTTGGGAACCTGCAAGATTTACCAGCAGTATGTGTCCTCAGGGTGTCTGACTTCTTTCATCTCAACTATCTAAAACCTGCTTTGCAAACCTGAGCCCATGTGTGGCTGGGCTGCATGTAATCACGGAAGATTTCATGTGCTCTGTACTTCTGCTGCATTGCATTTTTATCAATAACTGAGGAGTCATGTGAACTGGAGAAGCCAAGGTGATGGCCAGATTTTTTTTCATGGTGTTCACCTCTGGCAGCATATCTGTGCAAACCATGGCAATGTCACAGTGACACACTGCTAAGCTGGCTGGACTGCAGGACTCTCTCCTAACAGGTGTACCAGCCCAAAGCACAAATAATTTCACTGAAGTAAGAAAAACCAGTACTAAGAACCATAAATGAAATTATGCAAAATAAAAGACTGCAAGGGGAAAAAAGTAGTATCTAAAGTGGATATACTCCCCTTTTCTATAATGCTAGAAAACATGGAAAATAAACATGGCACAACCTATAATTTTACTGTACTGAGTCCTAACATTTTAAAACTTTATGTAAAAAAGAAAGTGACCTCAGTGCTGTTTGGATTACAGAAGATGCAAAGCTCTGTGCACATTCTGATGTATTTCTACACTTTATATATATGGGAGATAAATTACGTGTCCAGCAACCAGTACAAACAAACGAACAAGAGCCAGAGCTCTTTTGGAGGGATTTCAGGGACAGCAGGCCAGGACTGACTTGGATTCTCTTTCAAAACTTTCTGGAAAGAGAAATGTCTCTGCACATCAAAAACACTGGAATGAAGCAAAAGCAGAGGCATCTCATTGCATCAGTAAGTGCCAGCCATTAACACCTTGCTTCTGCGCTCCCAGAAATTGAAAGGTCGCATGTGAATAACCTGGGAAATAGCTCCAGATCTTTTGGGAAAAGAACACTTTCTAACAACCCAGGGCAGTACCTGTTGAAGTTGATGGGGTAGAGGATAATATCCTCAGGTGCTCTGCCGTCCCACTGGATGATATAAGCCTGCTGGAGCATGACGACTGGCTGGTACTGCTGGTATGGTGCTCCTCTGTTCACGCCTTGCAACCGCAAGGGATGGGAATGGTATGAGGCTCTGGCAATGGATAAGGTCAGATTCTCAGGGCGTCTGGCCTGAATATAAAGCTGAGGGTGAAAGGAAAATGACAAACATATCCATTAAACCAGCCAGGCTCAGCCATAACATGTGCATTTGATCATAGTTGCCTGTAAATGGTTTCTGCCAATGAAGAGCTCAGAACATTTGGAAAGTCGCTGAAACATTTCCAGTTCAAATAAAAAGGTAAACCAGAAATAGCATCTGCAGCCGCTCGTGGGGACACCATGAAGTGAGGTATGAATTGTACAGCACCATAACAAATGTTCAGTATTCAAAATCTTAAGGGAGAAGGGTAATCAAGCAAATATCGCAAAGTAACTTTATCAATTCAAATAACTGCACTTTTTAAAAAGACTTATTCTATTGAAAACACAGCAAACTCTTCTTTAAATAGGCTTTGGATTCAGTCCAGTTATCTAATAGAATCCACATCTTTGTGCTCAAGTAGCAGACTATGCTGAACACTTGGGGGCTAAAACTTGATGACCTGACTATATAACCTTATAGACCAAGCACCATGTCCCACAGGCTTCAGCAGGGAGCTCTTCTGTGCAGGGACCAACAACTTCCCTTTTTGTGAAGTTTAACTCTACAAAGTACACTCTTGTTGTATGCTTTTTCTGTCTGTCACTCAAAAGAAGATTAAGTCATGTGGCAATCAGTAGTTTTAAGGCAGAATGCATGGCGTTCACCTGCTTTGCCCCGTGTGGATTTCCAGTGCAAAAGGGGGATGCACAGCTGTCATACAAATCTGCCTCAGCACGCAGGGTTGTAGGAGACAGTTTGTTATATTTCCTGAAGGGTTTCAAATGCACTGAGGACACCTAAAATCCTGGTTTTTTCACTCTCCTACAGTGTAGAATAGCACTCTTCACTCAACAACTTAGACCCAACATAAAGATCCATGCTAGCTCAGAAAAGTCTAAGCTTCTACATGAGCATCCATCCAGCAAAATTACTTATAAGCTCAATTTCTGTCTTTAAGGTAGATCAAAATGGAGGCAGTAGTCTCTTAATAAATTTTAAGCCCACAGGCAAGGATACAAGCATAGCCAAGACTAGCAGAGAGGATGAGTCTCTTTTTATCAGGATATCCGCCTTCTAATGCAGGGCTATGAGACCTTGATCCCCTCACATCTCCATATCTGCTTCTCTTCCTCTTCTCTACACAGATTGAAAGCTCTGGCAAACCAGATTGTCTCTCATTGGATTATATATGGGCTAATTTTAGTTGGGATTTCTATCTTGTTCAGCTTCCATTTCCAGTTTCATGCTCAGAAGAATTCTATGCTTGTGCCTGCTCTTGGTGTTGAGTTTGAGCTCCTCAGGACCTCCATAAGACAGGCCATCTCTGCCTACCTCTCACCTCACCCTGAATTCAGCAGCCTCATGCTGGGTCTTGTGTCAAAGCAGCAAACCAAAACTGGTTATAAATGTGTCTTGGATATTCAGTCCTCCTTTCACACCATTGCACTTTAATGATGAGAACCTATCCTGAGTGGCATCTGCAGACCCTTGAAGATTAAAGTGGATCCCAGAATTGCATTAAGCAGAAACTTCTCCTGATGGCTGAAAATATTGATCAAGTAATTCGCCCCAAACAATCTCCGAGCAATAGCCTGTTTGCTCATTCTTGATGGTTCAAGGAAGAAAAATTATTTTTACAGTCTGATAAAAGACCATTTTTATTTATGAAACTAGAGAGGAAAACCTATTTTCCCTTTGCATTTAAACCATGATTGGAAAGTCAGTAACATGCAATACAATAAACCACATTTCAATCTCATTTTTCCCCAACCAGATGAGGAAGTGCTGAGATCAGAGCAGGTGATCAGTAAGGTCCCTACGGACCTGAAATCCCATCAATGCATTAATTGTTCTCAATCAAAACAGCATTTTCTGACAAAGAACAGTTGGAATGAACTCTGATACTGCAAAATAATACATCGCTTCTGTCTTTGTGGGTAAGAAAAAAGAGTTCCTGTCCTATCGCTGTAAACTGACATTATTTCCTTCTAATACATGTCTCCAGCAAACAGAGACTATTAAAGTGGCTGCTGTACACTTAATGTAAAATTAAATACACCCATGATAAATAAGCCAAAAAAAAAAAAGAAATGCATTCAATCAGTTCCAAAGATCCTAAATTACAGACTACCAAGAACAAAAGATTCCTATATACATTGAGGTATTTGTGGAAAAGAAATAAAGGAGTGAGAGAGAGGAGGCTATGCACAATCTAAGCTGCTCACTATAGTGATTGTTAATGAGTTGAAGAAAGTGCTGGAGGAGTTTACAGTATGCTTCAGTAAGAAAAGGGAGAAATCAGAGATTTGTTGGTAACATTTTCCCCCAAGTGCCCAGGGATCAAGTCACAGGTCTGACGTTAGGGACTAATGGAGACTGCTGTTTTGAGAACAACAGAACTCTCAACAGAACTAGAACAAAATAAAACGACACTTCTGTGTTAATAGAAATATTAATAAATGGACTTTGTCTCCTATAATGACAAGCAGAGGCCACTGAGTGAGAGTCTTCCAGAATAGCAAGCCACCAAGGGTGTGATTTTCCGTCCCACAGAAACAGTAGTTTGGTGTAGTAGATCTGGTGGATCTTGCAAAATGTTTATCACTAAAGGAGGTCACAGTAGGTAAACGTCCTGATCAAGCAAACTAGATCCTACAAAAAGAGACTCTTTTTCCCAGGTAGAACATCACTAAGTCAACAGGACTCTTGACTGTGAGCAGGGACTGCCTGAGATGTTTCCGGCAGCAACTGGGCTCAGCTCTGGAATGACAGTTCTGATGGCTTCGTCCTTCTTGAACACATCAAGCTGCACAGAAAGCAGCATCCCACATTTTCCCATTCATCCCCTTGGCTTCCCCCCTCATTTGAGGGAACAAGAGGGGAATCCAATCCCACAACAAAATTCTGCATTTAATTCACGGTGAGATGGATGAAGTAAAAAAAACCCTTTGAGCTCCACCAGCCCTGGGTAGGTGAGATATCAGCCACTGTCCCAGCACAGTGTTCTCAGGATGTCACAATGTGGTCTCTCTTCTTCCTCAGCCTCTCCTCTGAGACACATTTACTCATTCGGACTAAATTTGGAAAAAGTTATTGCTTTTCTTCCTTGTATCTACCTTTGCAGGGGCAAACCCTTTGTGAATAGGAGGGGAAAGGAGGGAACAAAGAATTTTTTTCTAAGATGAAAAATCCATCTTCTTTAGCAACACTTCCATAATTTTTGGTCAGCTTTATAGAAATATTTAAGAGAAGAAAGTGGGTCATAAAGATACTTTAAAATATGATAAGTGATGACAGCCTAATGTAGTAGGAAAAGAGCTAGTTAAAACATTATAAAACATGAGCCTTCTACTTGCCTGGATGGTTTAATGGACATAGTTGTCATTTTAGCTGCTAACACTTCATGCTAAAAAGATGTGTCACATTTCCCTGTGCTTACATGGCAATTTTCCCAAGTAGATTGTGAAACTGAGATGATAAGTTCTTTTACAATTCATAGGGGACCTGCTATTCAACTGTATAGTGAGTATGAAGATAAGCAACATGCAAAGTCTTGGAGAAGAAAATCTTGGTTTCTTAGGAAAGGTTTGCTTACTTTTAAGTTTCTTTAATATTTCTTTTGTCCTGCTGTGCTGTCAGCTGTTAAACTGGGGCAAAATACCTTAAAAATTAGAAGTTCAAAACATACCTTTTCCCCTTCTGGTTGTTTGACTGTTGACAAAAAAAAAAAAAGTTGATTTCCCAGAGCAATACATTTTCTCTGTAAAATTTCCAAGTGAAGACTTCTTTCAGAAAGAAAAAAAAAAAAGTATCTTTCTTTCTCTAAGACATGCTAGGATGTCACTGACATCGGCAAAACTACTTTGATTTTTACTTTGATTTTCCACTAGTGTACACCAGACATGAAAATGTGACCTCTTCATCAAAATACAGGCACCATTAGCTGGAAAATATCTTGCAGGCTTTTCCTTCCTCCCAGTCTCTGCCCTGGGATTGTAAGGTTTTTGCCTGTGGTTAGAAAAGCACCATTTGCTACCTGCTGCATCTCTTGTTTTGCCTTTAGAAGCATTAGTAGCAAAAGCAGCTACACAGGCACCAAATACACACAGCACCAGCTGAAGGTGTACAGCTTGGAGATGCAGGATCAATTGCAAACATTCCCTTCAAGAACAGAGTTAACAGAAGTGGAATAATTTCTCTTTCAGCTGCCTGCGGTAAGGTAGTGACTAGGTGAACTGGTGAAAAATCAACAGCATTTCCTAAAGTATTTTATAATAGCAAGGCATCCATTTTTTGTTAATTCAAAACTGACACTAATTTAGCCATGTGGCAGTCACTTATGACTATCTAACACCTTCTTAACCTTATAAAAGAAAATAGCATTTACTGCCAAAAACTCTGCTTATTTTAATGAAGACTAATACCAAAAATGAGAAGTTTCACAGTCTTTCCTGATGAATTGCTGTGAAGTCTGCAAGGAAGCAGTAAGCGCACAGCTTCAACTGCCCAGTGGGAGCCACGGCACTTGTTTTATGATTTCTATAAAAATCAGAAATGGCTGAGGAATCTCATTTATATTTCAACAAGGAATGCAGGTGTTGAGGAGTCTCCAGTTCAGTGCAGTTGGAAATCTCACCCACCTACATGGAGAGAACTATGGGATGAGCCTCTCCCTACATTTTTCTTTCATTACTGGCTTTTGCAACAGCTGAAATCAGATTGATGGGACACTGAGGACATCAGCACCCTGCTAATGAAGTCTGAGTGACTCACAGAGGTTGCCAGAAGATTTGGTGCTGCCAACTCTTGTGATTTACCTGTGAGTCTCCCTCTATGTACTGTTCTTCCTCAAAGCCTCACTTTATTTACATTACAACACGAGAGTTTCAGTTGTCATTAAAAAGTAAGGGGGTCGGTCTTGTTTAAGCAACACAAATCCTACAGGCTCCAGGATTGAAAGAGGAGGACAAAAAGATCAGATAGTTCTTGCATGGATAAATTTCATCATTTTAAACTGATCTACGAACCCTTTTTTCAGTAGTGAAAAGCAACATTGGAGCATGAGGCGTTTCTTAGTGCTCCCTGATGAAGGAAGGTCTTGGACACCATGTGGGGAAGATGGCATGATGTTCCTTGGAAATGAGGAGGAAGGACCATGAAGAAACCTTAGGGAGCTGGGAACGTCAACTTAAATTTCCAGATTAAAACACCCTCAAGGTTTTGTGGAGCTGAATATGCTGCCAGAGGAATAGGTTTTCCCCAGGCATTTCCTTTCCTAGGCAAATTGCATCCAGGAGAAGATGAGCATGAAAAGTGAATGAAAGAAACCAAGCAGAAGGGAATTAACTGAACTCTAGACACTTTGCTCAGAAAGGATTTGCTTGCAATATTAGCTGAAGGACTTGGATCTCACTTTTCCATCCCAAGTAGCCCATCCCTAGGCTGACTGTCTTGGGGCCAGTTCAGCAGCAATAAGAGAGTCACTATTTCCTTGAACTGAAAGGACATTTTCACCTGCTTGCGCTAGGGAAGAATAAAAGTTCTTGTCTACCAGAGCTGCATGAAAAGGAAAAGAAAAACAGATTTTGTAATAGAGTTGCTAAGATCAAATAAACCATCTTTCCCTATAATTGGATTCACTCTTTCAGGCTTTTGATCTAAAATACGACATTCGGAATTTAGCACACAAACAAATCATCAGTTTGCCAGGGTGTTGAGAACCAAGGTTAAGCTGAAATACTCCAACATATATACCCTCCAAATTAAATAAAACACGGCTGCACGGGACCAATTTATTCTACCCTGCATACATATATATATACAAATATATATATATTTCCCTACCCAAAACCCATAAAGTGAAGTATTTAATATGAGCTTTACTCATTCTGCTGGATGCTGATTAGTTGAAAAATGCTGGTAAGTAACGGATCCCAGAGAAGCAAATGTTTATCCTTGCCTAAACCTAGCCAAGGAAATTTTCTATGGTGGAAAAACTGCCTCACCACATAGTGTGCCATAATCGGAAGGGTATTAATAGAAATAAAAATATAAATGCCTACTTGTTTACAGTTCTGAATTTAACTGTTAGGTTGCCAGAGCAGAGAATATAATTTCTCTAGAGAAACAGAGTGAAATGTAAGTGCCAAGCACAAAACCCTAATCCAATGGGAGTGTTTCACAGGAGCCCAGTCCTGTTTCTGCCGAGTCAAGAGCAAACTAAGGGATGCAAGTCCAATGTCTAGACACTGAAATAGCAATTCCTGCTCTCTGCTGTGCAACTAAAGGAAATACATACCCTTTTTTTTAGTTCGCTCCATCACCCCTCAGCAGAGTACCCAAGGACACCCACCCAACACTCCCAGCAATGTTGCCCCATTACCTGTGCAAATTTCCCAGTGCACACCACCCCGTTCCAGCGCGGGACAGTGAGACACCCGGGATGACGCAGCAAGTAGTTGTCTGCTCTGCCTATGAAAGTGTCTGGGTAGCCTGTTACTGAGCCATCCAGATCATGGAAGATAGACATTTTGTCACCGTCATTATCATTGTTTCCAAACCATTGGCCCGATCTGCCAAAAAACACTTTCAGTCCAACCTATCAGGGGAAAATAAGAACAACA